>ML332776.1:21386-36703 GCA_005239505.1 Nicotiana paniculata
ACCCCCACCCCTTCCTCACCAACAACTTCTTTCACAGTTATATCATTTAATTGAAACAAAACACAACTATAAGTAAACAAAATAAATCAATCAACTTTGCTTCAATCCCAAACTAATTGAGATCGGATATGAAAAATCTATACTATACCGCTCTAAAAAAAAAGGATCAACGAGTGAAGAATCCATCAAAATATTCATCAATACAGAGAAAAATTACACGGGCGAAAGAGTAGAAATAGAAGATATAAGAATGATGAAATACCAGAAGGCTTAGAGTGCCTCTGTGGGAATTTGATGCGTGGGATTCTCTTCATTGCTTGAGCCCCGCTCATTTTGCTCTCTTCTTCGATTCGTCTCTTCTATCCCTTCCAGGGTAATAAGAGAAAGGTATAAAGACAAAAGCTGTTGAGATTAGACTTTTTAACAGCGGAAATTGAGAAAATTATAACTCGCAATTGACTCAGCGATTATAAGTCGCAACTATTAATGCGATTTATTATGATACGTTGCAATTGGAGAACCGATTTATAAACGCAGTTGGAGGATGCGATTTATAAATTTAATTCGCAATAGAAAAATGCATTTATAAGGCAATTAAACAATGCGATATAGTAGCAATTACAAAATGCAATTTATAAGTGTAAGCCAAGTTCGATTTATAAGTGCAATTATAAAATGCGATTTATAAGTCAACAACAACTTGCCTATTGAATTTTTACAAGTGAGGTCTGAGTAGAGTATAATGTATGCAAATCTTACTCCTACCTTGTGCATAGAAAGGAATTGTTTCTGATAGACTCTCGGCTCAATTAAACACGGTCAGTAAATAAATGAATAACAAATGAGAAAAACATTATGAAAAAAGACAAAAGCAACAACAAAAGAGTTTCAAACCAGAACAGAAGCAACAACATGTAATAATAAGGATCCTGGGATAGCCGGAACAAGAGTAATACTAAAGCTATCGTTATGGAAAGGCTGGATGCTATATTACTAATCTTCTAACTTAATAATCGACTACATACTCATATTAAGGATCATGTCCGTAGTAAGCTGAAGATGCGTTATATCATGTTTAATCACCTTTACCCATTATTTCTTAGGATTTCCTCCATCCCTCGTGAAATCCATCATGTACAACTTCTCACGCCTCCTTATTAGGGCATCTAAGTATCTCTTCTTACATGCTCGCACCATCTCATCCCACTTCCTGCATATTCTATTCCATAAAGGGCCACCCTCACCTTGTCCTAAGTATCTTAATTCCTAACTCTATCTCTCCTAGTATGCCTACGCATCTATCTCAAAATCCTCATTTTCGATATTTTCATCCTCTGGACATGCACTTTCTTAACTGGTCAATACCACGCCTCATATAATAAAGTCGGTTCAACCACCACTATGTAAAACCTGCATTTAAGTCTTGATCTCACCTTTTATCATATAAAACACCAGAAGCAAGCCTTCATTTTATCCAACCTGCTCAAATACAGAGTGTGAGATCCTTATCAATTTTCGATTACCTTGGTTTCAAGACCCAAGATACTTGAAACTACCCTCTGGGAGATGACTTGTGAATCAAGCCTTATTTCCACTGTCCTCATGAATAACGCCACTGGACTTGCATCCATATATTCAGTTTTAGTTCTGCTCAACGTGAACCCTTTAACTTCTATAGTTTGTCTCCAAACATCCAGTCTAGCGTTAATTTTACCTCCCTCTAGTCAATCAACGCTATGTCATCAACAACTAACATGCACCATGATACCTCCCTTGGATGTGCCACGTCAATACATTTGTCACCATGACGAACAAGAAAGGGCTAAGAACTAAATCCTGGTGCAACCCCATCACAACCCAAAAGTATCTCAAGTCACTTTTCACAACCCTAAACCTGGTCTTTGCTCTATTGTTCATTTCCTTAATCGTGATTTATAAGTCCCAAATGCGATTTGCTTGTTTTCTACATTTTCTTTCCACCATTTTTTTGTATTAGTTACATATAAGATCCTTGATAGTAAATGTTTTATAAAAAAAGTTCTTCTCGGATGGTAACTCCTTATATAATCAACGGTTATCAATTTTTTAAATAAATGTAGAAATTCATTGTTGCTCTTTATTAGTTAAATATAAATTACCCGATCGAAATGACTTAACAAAAAGTATTTTTCATCGAATTGTAATTTCTTATATAATTAAAATTTGTTGCTCTTTGATAAATATAGAAATCCAAGCGTGCTTAAAATTGTTTTATCAATTGAATTTTTCCAATTGAACTAGTTATTTTGAAACTTATAAGTAACAAACTGTAACTGGTTAAATATTAATAGGCGAATAACCAGTTATATGTAACAAAATAAGTTACATATTTGAATTGTAACTGGTTGCAACTTAGCATTTCTACGATTAAACTTATTACATTGTACCTTATTATACCTCTTTCAGAAAGCGAATTTGATATTTATAATTATACATTATAATGAACAAAAACTTGGCATCAAAATACTTGAGCAAGAAACTAATGTATGTACCAATGTATCCTAGAAAATGTATAATGTATGAGTTTATATAAGTTTTATTCAAATGATATTAAAATTAGATATTTGGATCATTTAAAATTCCCTATAATTTAGGGTGTGTTTGGTATGAAGGAAAATTTTACAGAAAATATTTTCTAATTTTTTCATGTTTGGTTAGCTAAAATGTTTTGGAAAACTTTTTCCTCTTGAATTTATTTTCCTTCAATTGGAAGAAAATATCTTCCGTATCAAAAGAAGGGAATTTTTTTTCCAAATCTCTTTTCAATCTTCTCATTCTATTCCCCATCCCTACCCACCCCTACCCTACCCCCTACCCACCCTAACCNTAAAATTACTTTCTTTTCATGTTGTGGATAGAATACTTTTTTTTTTCTATTTTAACAAAATGAGTATTTCTTTTCATGATTAAAAAAAATATTTTCTTTCACTTCAACAAAAAAATACTTTCTTTTATGATGTAGAAAAAATATTTCTTTCATTTCAACAAAATGAGTATTTTCTTTTTATGATGTAGAAAAAATATTTCTTTCATTTCAACAAAATGAGTATTTTCTTTTCATGATGTAGAAGAATTTTCTTTCATTCCAACAAAGTGAATATTTTCTTTTTATGATGTAGAAAATATATTTTCTTTTGTTTTAACAAATGTAATAAAAGATATTTTCTTTCATTTTAACAAAATGAGTATTTTCTTTTCATGATGTAGAAAAAATATTTTCTTTCGTTTAAGCAAAATGTAATAAAAATTATTTTCTTTCATTTCAATAAAATGAGTATTTTATTTTCACAATTGAGAAAAAGTATTTCTTTCGTTTAAAAAAAATGTAGTAAAAAATAGTTTCTTTCATTTTAACAAATGAGTATTTTCTATTCATGATGTAGAAATATATTTTATTTCGTTTCAATAAAATGTAGTAAATTTTTTATTCTTTTTATTTTAACAAAATGAGTATTTTCTTTCTTTTCACACAAATGAGTACTTTTTCATATTGTAGAAAGAGTATTTTATTTTATTTCAACAATAAAAAGAATATTTTCCTTTTAGTCATCGAGCTAAAATTTCAATGTTCTTATGTGAAAAAGTATATCAACATATTAGTTTCTTTAAATTTATGTAAAAGTTGTAGAAGAATAGTTGAACTTTTGAAGGAAAATAGAGTTGTGGTGAGTAGTTATTGGGAGAGGGGAAGGGGGCACATGAAACATGGGAATTAGGGGAGGGAGGGGGAGGAAGGAGAGTAACATAGACAAATATTTTCCTAAAAATTTTTGCTACTCCCTAACCAAACACTAGAAAATATTTTTTGAATTTTTTTTTTCATTTATCAACCAAACATAGAAAAATAAGTAATAATACCATTTATTTTTCAAGGAAAATATTTTCCTTTGTACCAAACACATCCTTAGAGTGATTTTGTAATAGGGGGTGTGAGTATAATTGAGTTATATTACAGGGGTGTTTAGTGTAATTCTTTATGGAGAGATAGTTTGCGCCAGGGCTATTTTTGTATTATCACTTCTACTGGCTGACACCATCTTGCTCCTAAAACCCCCAAAAAACCGAAAAACCCTGCCCATTTTAGCTGTTGGTGTAATAACTGTAAGCTGTTATTCTCTATGTTTTGAATTGTCAATAGAAATAATTGGGATCTGAAATTATATTTTTGAATATTTCTTCAATTTTAGGTATTTTCTCTGTATCATAGTTACTGAATGATTATAGAGTTTTAATCCTTTCTGGTGTTTGATTTACTAACTTGTTCAGCTAAAAAAATGAATATTTTTTGAAGACAATATATAGATATACATATATGCTGGATCCGCCTATGTCTTTATTAGATATTTTCTGTGCATCATACTTGCTGAATGATCGAAGGTGAGTCTTGACGTAACTGGTAAAGTTGCTGCCATGTGACCAGGATAAAAGCCTCTTGTAGAATGCAGTGTAAGGCTGCATACAACATACCCTTGTGGTCCGGCCGCTGTCCTTTTTAGTTGAACGATTATAAAGATTCAAATTTTTTTTTTTTCGTGACTGGTGTCCGAGCCAGCACAAATATGGGGTAACTCTAACACCCACTTGGGAAGAATTATGAAGGTTTAATCTTTGGTGTTTGATGTACTAATTTGTGCAGCTAAACAGTTCATTTTTTTTGAAGGAAGCAGATTCAAATGGCTTATAGAAGGAACTTAACAACAAGAGCTAAGTTTCTTTATCAGCAACAAAGACTTATTGCTCCAGCATTTTGTTACCCACATGATGATGATAAAAAAACTCAAGAACCCATTTGTAAAAATCCAAGATTTTCCACTTGCTTACAACCCCATTATGTGAAAAGTGGAATTAACAGTTTAAATGGGCCCAAAAGCCCATTTCAAGATCGAAGATTTCGCCCTTCACAACACATGATTTGTATGAATTTGGGCTCAATGTTCACTAGGAATATGTCTAGTAATGTTAGTGGCGGTGGAGCAGAGAAGATAGAGTACATAAGTGAAGTTGCTGAGCTGGCAGATAAGGCTGTCGAGGTTGTAACTTCTCAAGTTCCCGCAGTGAATGAGGTAGCAGTTGCTGCTGCTGAATCGTATTTGCCCGTGCAGGCGTTGCAGTACTTGATTGATTATGTTCATTTTTTTACTGGATTTGATTGGTAAGATTAATTTTTTATTTCTATTTTGCATAATATTGGCATGCGATGAGTTTGAATGAAGTAATGTGGTCAGTGAGGATTTATATAGCTGACATAACTTGTTTGGGACTGAGGCGTACTAGTAGTAGTTGTAGTTGTTGTTGATTGTCAAGGATAGCATGGTATATTGCTTGTTGTTTCAATTGATGTAGTAAAAAGGAAAGAGTGTGGTATAGTTAATCCTCTTTCAATAAAATTTAGGCAGAGGCGGATGTGGAGTGTAAGTTATGGTAGCTTTGGCTCGATCTTATATAAATTTATTAAAGAAGTAGAAATAATTGAGTTCAAACCTGGTAAATCAAATAAGTTCTGGTATTGAATCCCAAACCTGAAACCATAATGTTCAAATCCTTGATATGCCTCTGAAGTTTTAGGTGAGAAAGAGAGGGATAATATGGTTTCTGAATCTATTTACTTGTATTTCGCATATAAAATTGTGTGCATGTGTGTTTCCAGAATTTCATAGGGTAATAAAACATTTAGGTTTAATTTGAGACGATATTTGAATTTATAGTATGTCACATAGATTGATTTAGTTTTTGGACATTTGTTAATCGGGAGATGGACAGATGTTTGCTGGAACTCTTTAATTCTAAACAGTTGAGAACCCTTCCGTATATTGAAGTTTTTTCTTTTCTTTTTATAACTTTTGATGTATTTTTAATTTCGGAATTTTGACAGATATAGGAAATGTTTCTTCTGAAATACTTAGGAAACCTTAATGTTCATAGTTTGTTTCTCTCTTTTGGTTGTGCCGTTGTAATGTAACATTCACAAGTTAAAATCAACTTGTGCTTTATATTGTCATGAAAATGACTGACGACTTCATTTTGGAAATATATTTCAGGTGGGCATCAATAATCGCTACAACTATTCTTATTCGATGTATAACCCTTCCATTAATGATTAATCAGCTCAAAGCCACTTCAAAATTGGCCGTAAGTTTTTCTCTAATGGATCTTAACCTTATTGTCATGGTCATATAAAATGTACTGGTCTTTATCAGACAGATACCTCAGGCGTGCGTGTACTTGAGTTGTTTCATAAACCTATTTGCTCGAGCTTGACTTGGATTTAGCATATAGCTTAACTAACTCATGATAACAGTATAAAAGCGCTCAGGCTCGACTTGATCACTATTATGTTTTGCTTGTTACTTGTTCAAGTTGGCTAGAAAGTACAAAATTTGTGTTAAACAGATTCAATTCGACATACATGCTGTGAGAAATAAAAATTTTGTCTTGGCAAAGCCTAGGGAGTAAGGTGGTTATGCTGCTTTGTTGTCTAAAGCAGACAGAGACAACTGATTTCTCTTCTGGTAGCCCTAACTATGTTAACTTCTTCACCAGCTTAAAAAAAGAAGAAAAACAGTAACAGTAATATTTTAGCATGGAGAGTTGCTACATAAATTCTTAATCTTTGAATGTCTTTGGTCTTAACGTGCATTGACATTTTCCAGAATTGTAATTGCTGTGCTTGATATCTTAATCTGATGTACAATAATTTTAGAAATTGTATTAAAAATGTAGTGAGCAATCATGATATAGGTCAAGCTCAAATTAGTTGCCCCACGATTAAGTCGATTGTAAACTACAAAGCTTGATGTAGGTTCTCTACTTTTTATTATATTGCTTATATATTGTAATTGTTCCTAATCAAATAATATTATTACTTTATTAAAAAATATACCAACTCGAAAGATTGACTTAAGTTAAGTCAAGCTCAGGCTAAGCATTTTATTATGTATAAGAAATGTGAGAAAGCACGAGAGAAAATATTATTAATCATCTAAAGTGTTGTACAACGCCCTATTTATATACAGTGATTACATAATAATAGGTATATACTTTCTGGTGTGGGACACTATACACGACTAACTAATTAGCACTCTCCCTCAAGCCGGTGCATATAAATCATATCTACCGAGCTTGTTACAGATGTAACTACGAGAACCAATAAGAGACTTAGTGAAAATATTTGCTAGCTGATCATTCGACTTCACAAACTTTGTAACAATATCTCCTGAGAGTATCTTTTCTCCGACAAAGTGACAGTCGATCTCAATGTGTTTAGTCCTCTCATGGAACACCAGATTTGATGCAATATGAAGAGCAACTTGATTATCACACACCATTTCTCCGAACTTCAACTCGAGCAACTGCTTGACCCAAACTAGCTCACATGTTGCCATTGCCATGGCCCGATATTCGGCTTCGACGCTAGATCGAGAAACTACGTTCTGTTTCTTGTTCTTCCAAGAGACCAAATTACCTCCTACCAGAACACAATATCCAGACGTAGAACGTCTATCAGAAGGTGATCCTGCCCAATCAACATCTGTGTACCCAACAATCTGCTCATGGCCTCGATCCTCGAATAGTTATCCTTTGCCTGGAGCTGACTTTATATACCGAAGAATGCGAGCAACTGCATCCCAGTGACTATCACAAGAAAATCCATAAACTGACTTACAACATTCACCGGAAAATAAATGTCAGGTCTAATCACTGTGAGGTAATTCAATTTGCCAACCAACCTTCTATATCTCGTAGGATCTCTAAGAGGCTCCCCCTGTCCGGGCAGAAGCTTAGCATTCCGATCCATAGGAGTGTCAATAGGTTTGCAGCCCATCATTCCAGTCTCCTCAAGAATGTCTAAGACATACTTCCGCTGTGAAATAACAATACCTGAGCTAGACTGAGCGACCTCAATACCTAGAAAATACTTCAATCTGCCCAGATCCTTAGTCTGGAAGTGCTGAAAGAGATGCTGCTTCAGATTAGTAATACCATTCTGATCATTGCCAGTAATAACAATATCATCAACATAAACCACCAGATAAATACACAGATTAGGAGTAGAATGCCGATAAAACACAGAGTGATCAACTTCACTACGAGTCATGCCGAACTCCTGAATAACTGTGCTGAACTTGCCAAACCAAGTTCGAGGGGACTGTTTCAAACCACATAGTGACCTGTGTAATCGGCATACAAAACCACTAGACTCCCGCTGAGCAACAAAACCAGGTGGCTGCTCCATATAAACTTCTTCCTCAAGATCACCATGGAGAAAAACATTCTTAATGTCTAACGGATAAAGAAGCCAATAACGTACAACGACCATGGAAAAAGAGACGAACAAATGCTACTTTAGCCACGGGAGAGAAAGTGTCCCTATAATCAAGCCCAAAAATTTGCGTGTATCCTTTTGCAACTAGACGAGCCTTAAGCCGATTAACCTGGCCATCCGGGCCGAGTTTGACTGCATAAACCCAATGACAACCAACAATAGACTTACCTGAAGGAAGAGGAACAAGCTCCCAAGTACCACTCGCATGTAAAACAGATATCTCGTCAATCATAGCCTGTCGCCATCCTAGATGAGATAGTGCCTCACTTGTAGACTTAGGGATAGAGACAGTGGACAAAGATGATATAAAAGCATAATGAGGTGATGACAGACGATGATAACTTAAACCAACATAATAAGGATTATGATTAAGTGTGGATCGTACACCTTTGCGGAGTGCAATTGGTTGACTAAGAGGAGACAAGTCCGCAGTAGGTGCAAAATCTGATGCAGGACGTGAATCACCTGGGCCTAGTGCTGGACGTGGACGACGATGATAAGTCAAGAGTGGTGGAGCTGCAGAAGGTTGAACTGGACTAGGTGGTGGAACTGGAGTTATAGGTGGTGGAACTAAAGCTATAGGTGGTGGAGCTGGAGCTATAGGTGGTGGAGCTGAAGCTATAGGTGGTGGAGCTGCAACTGGAGCGGTAGGTGGTGGAGCTGGATTTGTAGAGGAAGATGAATGGGAGATGGTGACTGAATCTCCAAAAGATGAAACTGGTAGCACCTCAGAAATATCTAAGTGATTACCTGGACCTGTGATGATTGAATTTCAAAAAAGGTAACATCAGCGGACATGGGGTACCGCTGGAGGAGAATAACATCGATACCCCTTTTGCGTTCTCGAGTAACCCAGAAATACATACTTAAGAGCATGAGGAGCTAACTTATCTTTTCCTAGAGTAAGGTTATGAACAAAACACGTGCTTCCAAAGACACGGGGTGGAAGAGAGTACAAAGTTAAGTGGGGAAACAAGACAGAGAATGGAACTTGATTCTGAATAGCTAAAGATGGCATACGATTAATAAGATAGCAAGATGTAAGAACTGCATCCCCCAAAAACGCTACGGAACATGAGATTGTATGAGTAGGGTACGAGCAGTTTCTATTAGATGTCTATTCTTTCTTTCAGCTACCCCATTTTGTTGAGATGTGTATGTATCACACCTCTTTTTTTTCCGTGGGGGATATGAGGAGTTTTTCCAATTTAAGTGACATTATTCTAGATGAGATTTTTTATTTAATTTCAGCGTCGCCACTTGGGATAATTAAATGGTGTCCCAAGTCGCCGGTTTATTTTAAAATCCCAAATCGAGAAAATTTGACTTTGTGTTAAAGTCTGTGAAATCAGATGACCGGGTAAGGAGTTCTGTTAACCCGGGAGAAGGTGTTAGGCATTCTCGGATTCCGTGGTTTTAGCACGGTCGCTTTAATCATATACCTGACTTAATTAATGAATTATTATGTATTTTAGAACCTATGTGCCTTTTACCTTTTACCTCTTTTAATTGCTTGATTATTCGTGATTATGGAATTATCTTAAAACGAGTCACTCGTACGTGTACTCATTTTGTTTGGTGTGTCGTGAATCATGTCACGCGTACGTGTACGCAATTAATAACACTTTATTATTATTAAGACTGTTCGGCCAAAGTCGCGCGAACGCGTACCTTGATTTGTTTTGGAAATCATAATTATGTCACGCGAACGTATACATAATCACGATAATTCAATTAATTAATAACGCACCTCAAGCATGCTATCGTGATCATAATTATTGAAGATGGGCTAGCTTATGAATAAATATACATCCTCTGTTAACAAATAAGCAAATTAGCGAGATTCAACTACTTCTGAAAGATGAAATCAAATAGAGCTCAAATTGCATTAACAACTTATTCACTTCTAACCAGTTACTCTAGACCATTTAATAGCTCATCCCTCTTAATTACAAACTCTTCCAACGCCCCCTAAATCCTTTTGACCAAGTTTACTTTTCAAACTCTGTTAGCAAACGTGCTTCAATTTCTCCTTGACATGTCTCACTGGTTTTATCTCAAATTGAATAAATGAAACAACACCTTAATTCCTATCCCTACACATTGACTCTAAATTCATAAAACTAAAATATGCATCAACCCCGTAGGAATTCTCAAGCCGATTCATGATTTAGGCATGCTAATAATCACGTATTCACGAGAAGTTCATCTAACTTTCATAAGACAAATAAAATTGCAGCAAACACCATGGAACCAAGAAGCATATTAAAGAAGAGAAAGAACCTTTATTTAGCCGAAAACTACAAACCAACATACAGAAAATCAGATAATTGTCCAAAACCAAAATGGAGAACTCGACATGAAGTGACGAACCTGGCTCGGAAGCTCATTAATCTCAGTTGGGAAACCTCGCCGATGACGGAACCTCGGCTGAGAACTCGAACCTCAAACGACGAACTCTAACGCGACTTCACTTCGGCGTTGGCTTTTGATGGTATTTTTTGGGGCTGATTTTGGGGTGCTTTGAAGCTGGATTTTGGAGTATTTTGGAGTTGGGTTTGCTGCTGATTTTCAACTAATTTTTGTTGCTTTTTTTGGCTATTTTCGCAGCTGGTTTTGCTGCGATTTTTGGGGATTTTCGCTGGGTTTTGGGGTGCTTTTTGGGACCGTTTTTGCTGGTTCCGAAGGGCTGTGTTTCAACTGGGTTTGGAGCTAAATTTCAGCAGGAGTTTGGGGTGGTTAATGGCTGCTTTACATGGTGTTTTGGGGACCATTTGGAGCCATTTTCGATAGCCATTTTGTTGCGTTTTTCAGTTGTGTTTAATGAAGAAAAAAGGGTTGCTTTGGGTCGTTTTTGGTGTGTTAAGAGGGCTGGGTTCGTGAGAGTTTACATGGTATTTTTTAGGCTAACAGAATTCTAATTGTGTTTTGATCCTTCCTCTCCAGAAAGCAAACGGTAGGCGACATTCAAAATGGAAAAAGAGATGGCTCCTCCGTTTTCGCTCTCTTCCCCTTCTTTTTCAGACCTCCTTCTCCTCTTCATTATATATAGAGATGTGTGTGTATAATGTTGTGAGGAAGTTATGATATAAGCGGGGTAAATGGGGAAATGGATTGTGGGGTGTGTGCCGTGAGTGGGGGATTTGGGAACGTGAAGGGTGAGTGAAGTGGGGAAATGGGGAATTTGGGAGTTGGGATGCAGATTGTATTTTCTGTTTTCCTTTTTTTTTTAATTATTAAATAAAAACAAGATAAAATACATAGCTATATATAATCCACTTACTCTTACACTTAAAGAAAGCTATATATATAAATAAGAAAAATCCAATATTTACACTATAGTTTAAATTATACAAAGAAGATATAATAGTTTACTTATTATATATAATTAAAACATCAAGATTAGCCCTAAAAATATTTACACTAACATGATATATAATTTTGGTGTGGTCAAAAATTAGTTGTTCACAATATGGACAAGATGTTTGATGAATAATCTTATGAGAGTTCATAAACTGCCGAAATGAGGAAGACAAGTACTCTAGGGCATTATTACTACGAAATGTGCGGATAGAAAACCCCAAATTGATTTTGAATTTCAGCGTGGAAGGTCTGGAAATAGAAAACAACTCAGGTCAATTTTTCATTAAAAATATCCAAGTGCACCTGGAATAATCATCAATGAGACTAACAAAGTAGCGGAATCCCAAGGTAGAACTGACCCGACTAGGACCCCAAACATCTGAATGGACTAAAGTAAAAGGTGGCTCAGCTCGATTATCAAGACGCCGAGGGAAATGAGAGTAAGTTACCGAGCTGACATGACTCACACTCTAGAGTGGACAAGTGAGATAAACCAGATACCATTTTCTGAAGTTTTGACAAACTGGGATGTCCCAACCATTTATGTAATAAATATGGTGAATGAGCAACATGACAAGTTGTTGAAGAAAGGCATGATGTGAGTCCATGTGATTTTGCAAGGATAAGGTGATAAAGTCCATTTGATTCACGCCTAGTACCAATGATCCGCCCCGTACTGCATTCCTCTATAAAAACAAGGTCATCAAGAAATAAAATAGTGCATTTAAGTGATTTGGCTAAGCGACTAACGACTATGAGATTAAAAGGACTACTGGGAACATAAAGAACTGAATTTAAAGGTAAGGAAGGAAGTGAGCTTGCTTGACCTATTGTAGTTGCCGACTTGCCGTGGTTTGAGACCCATTGGCCATTGTGACTGTTGGAAGAGATTGAGAATATGAAATAGTAGTGAAGTGAGATTTGTTACCAGAAATATGATCAGATGTACCTGAATCAATGACCCAAGACTTAGAGGTTGAAGATTGAGAAACACAAGTTACGCTACTATCTGTTTGAACAACGGAAGCTATCCCTGAAGATGTCTCTTTACATGTTTTGTACTGAAGGAAATCAATATAATCCGGTAAAGAAACCATCTGGATTTGATTCAATGCATTAGATCCAGCGGATTTTGAGTCAGGATTCTAATATGAATGACATTATAGTGTTCACGCTCGAAAATTGGAAACCCTTCTGGAGATTACTATTAACGCCAGAAAAATCAAAAAATTTTCTGGAAATCACTATTCACGCCGACAAAATATAAAAGTGGTCGGAATTTGGTTTAAATTGGATTGGTAGGCTCGGAATGCAAGGCGATGACACTGTCCAACAAAAACTTTTTCAAATTCTAGCCGGTAAAGCTCTCACGCACCGGCGCATGAGACAGATGCGTCGCCGGCGGCAGATCTTCGATGGGTGCGTGAGTAGGATTTTTCAGGAGATTCTTTTTGGAGTTTGGTCGTCTCTCTCTTAGGAACCTTGTGGTGGTGTTGGATTTTGCACAACACTTATAATTAAAGGTGTCTAACGGGTGGGCCGGGCTAGGTTGGGATTTTATTGAACCGGACGGGTAGGGGTACCGGGCCGGTTACGGGTTATTCTTAACGGGTTTAACGGGTTCGGGTTAATCCGGGTAAAAACTAAACCGTATGGGTTAAGGGTTTAGGGGGCCGGGCCGGGCTGGGCCGATTTACAGTGCTTTTTTTAATTTTTATTTTTAATTTTTGTACAACTATTGTAATTTATATTAATATGTAGTAAAATATATAAAGAAAACAATGAATATGGAAAAAACTGCACTTATAAATTGCAAGTGCAACATGTATTTCAAATTTCAAAATTCATTTCTAAGTTACAACTTACAAGTTACAAATTAAAAGGTTTACATTTGACAAGTAGTAAATTCAAAGGTTTTGCATTGCCATTGTAAGTTCTTCATAATCAATATGAACTGATTCTGATTGTCCTTCTTCTTGAGTGTTAAATTCAGATGGGTTACCATGTGTTAATATATCTCCAAGTTCCTCGTCTTCTGGGCTATCAACATCTTCACGTCCTTGATTTCTTCGTTCCGATCTAATCCAATCTCTGAAACATACTAAAACTTCCAAAGCATTGCTTCCCAATGAGTGACGGGTGTCTCCTAGTTGTTGTCTTGCTTGACTAAATGCACTCTTTGATGCAACAGTTGAAATTGGCACATTCAGCATGTCTCGAGCCATAGCGGAAAGAACATGAAATTGCTTTTCATTCTCACGCCACCATCCCCACGCTGAAAATTCCTTTGTGCGAATTTCCTTTTGCTTCTGCAAGTAGAATTGAAGTTCATCAATGTTCCTGCTACTGGTTTGAGTTGTAGCAAATGTAGAAAAAATATTAAAACTATCAATTATTTCACCATCATACAAATTAGTAGAACTTGAAAAAGTGGTACACTGCATAGTGGGAAACATTGGCTACATTATGAGCAACATCATCAACTATACTTGCATAATATGTATATAATTTTTGTAAATTATCATTTAGATTGTTCATACAAGTAAAAATATCTGGGGTTTCAATTGATCCAATCTCCATGTAAGTATATAAAGCATTGATTAATTGGTGAAAATCAGATCTTAATAGAAGGATTTAAAACAGCTCCAATTAAGTAAATCTGAGGAATTGGAAAGAAATATTTTTTGAATTTGTCTTGCATTTCTTCAACAGCAGCCGTATATTTTTCTTTCTTCTTAAATTCAAAGAGTAGAAAAGCAATTTCAGCTATATGTACTAAAACCATTGTAACAGTAGGGTAGTATGCTCCAGAAAACTCAACAGTAGCTATATAAAATTTATGTAAAAATTGAATAACATCATTAATGACCTCCCAAGTAGCAGGTGTTAACATACGGTTTCTATCAGTACAATGCGCATTAGCAACTTCAGTTATTGGAAATCTATATTTGTAGCAACATTTTAAAAATATGTAAGTATAATTCCACCTAGTAACAATTTCGTCTGGCATGAATCTTGGTTTAAGGTTATACTCGGTACACTTATTCTTAAATTCCCTAATTCTAGATTGTCTGTTATTTCCTTGAATAACACCAACTGCGCTTCTAACATGAGTAATCTCAGTTGAAAATAAATCAAGGCCACTTTTAACAATTAAATTATAAATATGACATGCACACCTAACATGAAAAATTTCTTCAAGTGGCGGTTGCAAATGCATTTTTAATAATGAAATTNTGGAATAATCATTTCAGAGTTGTTTGATTTCCATCACTATTAACAACTCAAAGTCTCAATTAATGGAATAATCATTTCCAACTCAAATAATCAAACAATCTTAGTCCTCCAGTAGTAGGGTTAAGAGTTGTTTGATTTCCATCACCATCAGAGCCCCATTCTATGGGATGATCAACTCTCATATGTCTACTAAGAGTCTCAGTCCCCCCTAAATTTCCTCCAGTCAGATGTTTAAAATCAAGTTTACAAAGTTTGCATCTAACTCTGTCAGTACCTTCAATTATCTCAAAAAAATTCCAAACCTTACTTCTTTTTCTACGATTAGTAGTCGGAGCCACAGGTGGTCTACTACTAG
>ML332776.1:36927-59508 GCA_005239505.1 Nicotiana paniculata
TTATCATTAGGCGATGTTTCGGAAACATGTTTTTCCGAAACATGTGTAAATGGGGTATTACTATTACTACAAGTACCAGATGATGAAGAATTACCTCTTTTTTTATTTCCCCTACTAGAAACTTTTCTACACGCTCTTTTAGCAGCATTAAACATATTGTAAAAATTTAAGTATAAGCAAAAATTAAATATGCAAATAAAATAGTAAAAAAGAGAAAGAGTTGGAGGGAGTGCACCGAATTCGGCAATAAATTGAGCACTTGATGATTACGCAATTCCAATGTTACCACGAAGAAACGTCAAGTATTTCAATTTTGAAGTTCAATTGTTCAAACTTCAAAATCCGAATGATAAATTAACTTTTACGATAAATTAAATTTCAAAAAAGAGAGCCAAATAAATTTAGAAGATGAATTGAAGATTGGAGAATGAGAGAATGAGAGAAATTGAGATTGAGAAATGAGAGATGAGTGAAGAAATGAAGAAGAGGGAAGGGGGGTGTATTTATAGTTTTAAAAAAGGTTAATTTTGTAAATTGAAAAAGTATTAATTTTTAAAGAAAAAGGCCCAAAAAAGGGCTATTATGCCAAGGTGACCGTTGAGCAACGGATCCCTGCAAAGGTGACCGTTGCCCCTATTTTAAGTGGGGCCCACACGTATAAAAAATTAAAAAAATAAAATAAAAATTATAGCCGTTGTACCGGTCCGGTTAACCCGGTAAAGTGTACTGTTGACTTTGACCGGGTTTGACCAGTCCGGTTAACCGATAAAAAAAAATAAACGGACCAACCCCCTCTACCCCTCCTACCCAGCCCCACCCGAACCCCCTACATACCGGGCCGATCCGGTTCCGGTTTCAACCGGTCTGGGTCGATCCGGTTCCGGGTCAACCCGGCCCGTTAGACACCTCTACTTATAATTAGTGATTTTGACGCAAATAGTCACTTAGGTCACCGGAAAATTGCACGGTGACTGAGTTCTTTCTTCCGAAGTCGCTGGAATTTATGCACTGCGATAAATATCTCACGATTGCTCTGATACCATGTGAGAAAGCACATGAGAAAATATTATTAATCATCTAAAGTGTTGTACAACGCCCTATTTATGTACAATGATTACATAATAATAAAGTATATACTTCCCGATGTGGGACACTATACATGACTAACTAATTAACAAGAAAAAAAGGGCAGTTTGGTGCACGAAGAATCCCATGTACACCAAAGGCCTGGGAAGGCCGCACCCCAAGAGCCGAGAAGGCAAAAAGGTGTGATATAGGCAGCCTACCTAAGCGTCACTGACTGATTTCAAGGCTTGAAACCATGACCACTGACCTATAGGTCACAAGGAGACAACTTTAACGTTGCTTCAAGACTCCCTTTAGGCTAAGCACTTCATTGCCAAAGATAATTTCTTCTGAAACTTGAGGAAGTAATAACGGGATGTTGCAACATCTATTTTCAAAGTGGACGTTTGTTTCATAATGTTGTTTGTAGAAGATTTTATCTTGATGAACATTTTCTTTCTTCGATCTTCCAGTATGACTCTCCCTAGCCCCTCGGCCCATGGGGATTTGTCCTTATCCCTTTATAAGTTCATATATTGTATCTTGCTAAGGTTGTTGAATATCATCTAAGACGTGTTTACCGTTAGAATGCAAGCTCCTATAAATTTGCTATCTATCAATTAACTACGCCTCAACCTGAAATTAGTTAGGTTGGCTGACTGGATCCTCTATATTAATTCCACACTGTTCAGGCTTTTCATTCAATTTTATTGTAGTTTGACTATTTTTGCGTTGGTTGTCTACCTACCACAACCCTTATCCTTAATTTGATGTGAGACCCGCTATGCGAAGTTCACTTAGGCAAACACTGAGCTTTCTATAAACTTCTATATACTTTTCGAAAATGTTGAAGTAACCAAACCATTTGCTCATCAGAATCTAGTCTCTCGTTCTGCATCTCTTACACAAGCCCAATGCAAAAATAAAAAAAAGGATTATAGTCTATCTTTGCTATTTTGGTTTTCTTTGCAATTCATCCTTTTTCTTTTCTTCCTTTTTGGTGAAAATTCACAAATCATCCATTTATTAACATGCATGTCTTTTGCAGCTTGTGAAGCCAAAGTTGGATGCGATTAACCAAGAGATGCAAGATAGGGTAGGTTTGATATGATTCTCTTCCGATCGCCATTAACATACATTATTTGGCCTTGTTGTTATACCTTTTAGCTATGAAACATCAATTAGGTTTATGTCATCCTGTTGGAGGATGTCAAGTAGTGCTTTAAAATTTACTGATTATTACACGTTGCCAGTCTGCTTTAGTACAAGATTCTTATGCTCTAACCCTCTGTATTATCATCTCTAGTTTCTTATTCCAAAAGATTATATATCTATCTAACTTAGCCAATATATCAACGCGTCCATACTAGTTTGGTTCTCTATCTCAGCACTCTTTGTGACCAATGGTGGAGCTAGAATTTTCATTAAGGGGTTTTAAAAAATAAAAAATTAAACACAAAGAAATGCCAAGGTGATTCAATATATAGTATATAAATGCATGAAACAACATCTTTTACCTAGCAATCCAATGCAATTTTCCGGCGAAGGGGTGTCTGTTGCACCCCTTTGGTTAAAACTCTATTTGTTACAAACTATATAAAACTCTCATGTCATTTTTCTTCTAACTAAGCCAGTCTGCTAGAATTACCTGGTTAAACTTCTTACATTTTCACTAGGGTATGGCTCCGGCAGCTGTCGCTGAAGGTCAAGAAAAGATGAAAGCAGCAATGAAGGAGTAAGCAACTTCTCATTAAATCATATGTATGACTTGTTTGGAGAAGAACTAAAATACAAATCTACAGTTCCATTGGAGTCCTTATCTTATATATGCTCAACATATAATTGGCCTCATAATTGACTGAAATGTCTCGATGTGATATTCAATCTATGACATTCTTGCAGATATGGAGTTTCACCCTTCACCCCCTTAAAAGGAATTCTAATACAAGGGCCAATCTTTGTCAGTTTCTTTATGGCTGTAAGTTTATCTGCTTTCTGCTATCAACAATGTCCTTTTTTTCTCCTGTCCCTACCATATTCATTATTAAAAAGTAAAATTTATCGCCTAAAATGCAGATTTCAAACATGGTGGAAAAAGTCCCTTCTTTCAAACAGGGGGGAGTGTTTTGGTTTACTGATCTAACTACTCCAGATAGTATGTACATCTTCCCTGTTTTGACTGCATTGACATTCTGGATAACGGTGGAGGTGAGTTGTCGTTTTGTTCATTTCGGTGTATTATTTTGTGATGCCTTCATCTACTATACCTTTTTCTATTCTCTAACAAATCCTGCTGTGTCTATCATCGCACCAATGTAATTTCTGACTATTTTTTGTTAACCGGAGTTTGTTCTTTCTTAGTGCAATGCTCAAGAAGGATTGGAAGGAAATGCTCATGCTAAAACCATAAAAAATGTCTCGCGAGCCTTCGCTGCATTAACTATCCCATTTACTGCTGGTTTTCCTAAGGTACATAATCCAAACCAACTCATGCATAATGATTTATCATATATCTATCCTTTTCTATTTACGTTGCGAAGAATCTGAGGTAGTACTTCTGTACTTCAGAAGTACATGACGTGCTTTCGGCCTTGTGTCTGACTGTTATCTTCTTCTTTTTCCGGGTTTCCTGATTGAGTACATGCATTATCTTTTGGTTTTTGATTGTTGATATCCTTAAACATTTCTTTCATTACATTCATGCTTAAGAAGGGGAGCCTTGGAGTAACGGTAAAGTTGTCTCCGTGTGACCGTGTGACCTATAGGTCACAGGTTCGAGCCGTGGAATTAGCCGTTGATGCTTGCATCAGGGTAGGCTGCCTACATCACACCCCTTGGGGTGCGGCCCTTCGCCAGACTCTGCGTGAATGCGGGATGCTTCGTGCACTAGGATGCCCTTAGCTTTCATGCGTAAGAAAAGCATTGTGGCATTTAGCTTTCTTTACCTACATTATAGGTCAAGTTATAAGTATTCTTAACTTCGCTATATTTACCTTGCACACGGTATTAGAATATGGGATTGGTGCACCCAAAGGTTCTACATTTATCAGCTAGCTCTTTCCTAGCGGTGCTAAATGATTTAATCATAAGCGTTTTGCATGTCAAAAGTCATAATTGAGACATGGCTAATTTTTTATGGGTGTCTATCATGTTTAACACAATTGTTGTTCGTGTTGGACCATGTGAACCCAGAGGCGGAGCTAGGATTTTAACTTTATGGGCTCTGAATTTTTGATAGACAACTTCAGGTGCTAATAATTAGGTTCTAAATTTCATATTTGTATATATTTAATGAATTTCTTTAACACAAATACACTGAAAGCTACTGGATTCGGTTGAACCCGTAAGCGCTTTTGGCTCTGTGTCTCAATGAACCTATAGTTAGCATTTATGTGCTTTGTAATCCTTGTAAATGCTATGCGCTCGTGGTATGCTTTTGTATTTGGAGTTGATTTGAGTTCTAAAGTTGATTATTCTTTCATTTATTCTAGTACTAATGTCGATCACTGGTTTTTTCTTTTCTTTTTTGCAGGCAGTATTCTGTTATTGGATGACTTCAAATCTTTTTTCACTCTCCTACGGATTGGGTTAGTATTATGATTCATTTCCTGCACAAGCATACATGTCTTGCGATTTGTAGTTGTTGAAATTGTCATTAACACGTTTTACTTTTCATATTGTGTCTTCTTTTTGTGCCAGTGATTAAAAATCCTGCAGTTAAGAAGTTACTTCGCATTCCTGTAATACCTGTAAGTCCTCCATCTGAACAAAAACCGGGACTCTCATTTTTCGATACTCTCAAGAAATTTGCTGCAGCGCAAGAGCACTTAGTGGCACAAAAGCACGCTCAATCATCACTTCCCGAGGCATCAAAACCCACGAGTCAAGGTCTATCATCATCGTCATCGTCGTCTTCTGTTCTTGGTCAAAGGATCGAAAGGTTAGAGAAACAAGTAAAAAGAAGAAAGGGCAACAAGAAGAGACGATGAACGTCGTTGATTGGAGGAAAAAAATTGATCTAGCAAATTGCTAATTATAGGTTAGTAGTCGCGCATATACACCATTGAAATAATTGGGACAAGCTCATTTTTCACTTAGTTTATGATTCTTGAGAATTGTAGGGTAGAGGAGCGAGCAGAGTATGTAATTTATTTCAAAGTACGTCATAGAGATGTAATATTTTTTTTGTTTTGTTTCATTTTTCATACGAATATAGGCATTTGAGAAAGGATTATAGTCGAGAAATTTGTAACGATGACTAGAAAACTGCAGCAATAGATGTCAGTGGTTGCTGTAATAAGCATATCGATTTTGACTTGCAGCCACAAGTATTAATTCTTCTTCATTTATCTGTTGAAGCTTGTTTATGTTGTTCAATTGTTTCCTTGCAGTTCTTCTTCTCTCTCTTTTTTTTTTTTTTTTTTTTCCGGGTTCAACCATCCGGTATTCGAAGCCTACATGTATGACTAATCTTGGTTCGTAATGCATAGCGCCCATTAAAGTGGGAAGCGCTTTTTATGATAAATTTTTCTTATTCGGACGGACTACTAGGTTTAGCTCATCTCCCTAGAGTTAGCTCTGATCACACACCCCTTTGGTTCAGGCAGAGGCGGACCCAGAATTTTTACGCGACGGGGACACATTATTCTGGTCAACTAGTGCTCCCTAAATGCTCTTAGTGTTCAGGGTGACAACTAGTTTAAATTAACCATTTTAAAGTTATTTACGTGTATATATACGGAATTTCGGCCGAAGTTTACGGGGTCCGATGACCCCTTACCCATACACATGGGTCCACCTCTGGGTTCAAGATTTCTAGCCATCTATGAGATTCTTTAAGTTCCTCAACTAGTGGACCAGTCAAGCAGGGTATAAATATTATGTTAAAGAATCATGGGATATTGAGGTGACTGACAATCCTTTTTGGATCTTTAATAAAAAACTAAAGAGTGTTCTGGACATGTCAAAGGCCTATGATAGAGTATCATGAGCCTTTTTTATGTCAAGTTATGAGAAGACTAGGCTTCAATGAATTTTGGATTAATCTTGTTTTCAGACTTATTTCTAATATCTAGTATTCTATTTTCATAAATGGAAATGGAACTGTTTTTCTAATTCCTCCAGGGGTTTACGATAAGGAGTTCCCATCTCTCTCTTTTTATCTGTCTTATCCTCTGAACTCTTATCCAAAATGTTGAATAATATTATTCAGTGTAAAGACTTTATTCCTTACAAAATGAGGAAACAATGGCCTTGCATCACACACCTTACTTATGCTGATGATACTATATTATTCACCTTTACTGACCTAAGTTGCTCGGACACGAGTGCGGGTGTCCGACACAGGTACGGATCTAGAGGTCTGATCTTTCAAGATGTAAATTTTAAGATTCGGGGATACGGATCCTAGTATGGATACGGGTGCGGGGATCCGACTAAAAATAATTTTAAAACAATAAAAATCTCTCTAATTTATGAGAAATTTTGTGGAATACTTACGTATAACTTGTAAAGTATGGATCTCCTTTTTATTCTCAAGTTGTAGATAAGTAAAAGATTGATTTCCTAGATAAGATATGCTATTTTCTTCAAATTTATATTTTGGTAATCAAATTGTATCTCGTCTCGAATTTTTCTGTCCGTCGTGGCCAAAGTACCCAAAATAGTTTGAGCAGATCCGGTACGGATCCCATACCCACATCCATACTAGTGTCGTGTCGACACGGGTACGACACCTAAACTGCCATGTCGGAGCAACTTAGCTACTGACACCACTTCTATTGAGATCAAGAAGCAATGCTTTGATGGTTATTCCAACACTTCTGGACTACTGATGAACCTCAGTAAATCACATTTTTTCTTACATCCTAATGCTGAAGATAATCTAGCTCATCATATTTTGAATCTTACTGGTTTATCTAATAATAATTTCCCGTTCACTTATCTTGCTGCTCCTATTTACCTAGGAAAGAAGAAAACTGAATATTTCAATGATCTTTCTGACAAGGTTGGTAGGAGAATCCAAGGCTGGAACGGGAAACTTATGCCTTGTGGAGGTAAAACTATCTTTATTAAGGCAGTTCTTTACTCTATTCCTATGCACATCCTGGCAGCTACTAACCCTCCAAAAACTACACTTCAGACCATTGAAAAACAATGTTGCAACTTCTTCTTTGTCATCTTTGTGTTTTGATAAGATTGAGGGTTGAGGGTTTGGGGGGGGGGGGGGGGGGGGGTTAGATCCATTCATGATATAGACAAAGCCTTTGCAGCTAAGTCATGGTGGATCGTTAGAACCAAAAAATCCCTTTGGAGGGATTTTATTGAAGCTAAATACTGTAATACTATTCACCCTATACTCATAGATTTGGAAAAGAGTGATGTACATTAAAGTTGTTGTTGAGAATCATATCAAGTGGAGACTTTTTAATGGAAGCACCTCTTTCTGGTGGGATAACTGGTCCGATTTTGGCTTCTAGCCAAGCTTATTAATGATCCAAGTAGAAGAAAGGAGACAATTATGGACTTCACTCATGAATGTATCTGGAACCTTGTAGCTCTTGAGACTGTCCTACCTAGTCCCATTGCAAGGAATATCTCCATGGTTAATGTGCCTTTTAGTTCTAGAATTGATCAGCCAATTTGGACCATTACTAACTATGGTTCCAATATTTGGCATAAAGGGATCCCTTTTAAAATTCAATTCTTTATGATGAGATTGATACATAATAGACTACCTATTGATGAGATCTCTAGGAGGTACGACTTTGTTGGATCGTCTATATGCTCTTGCTGTAAAGCTCCCAAAATTCAAACCATTGAACATGTATTCATTAACAGTGATGTTGCATCAAATGCTTGGAAGTTATTTGGTGGATCTTGTTGTGTGAAATCCACCATTGTTTTGAGAAAAACTCTCTTTAACTGGTGGTTAGCAAAGCCAAAAAATAATGTTCACTCTTTTTCTCCACTGCCTCCCATGCTTGATATGCTGGGAAATTTGGAAAACAAAGATGTGCTATCAGATATGAAGATGGAAAACTTTCTGTCAAAGAACTTATAGTCCAAATCCAGAATATGATTTGCATTCTGATTAATGCCCAGTTCCCATCCTTGCCTATATTTTACTGAGTGAACACATTTAGTCCATGTTGTGGAAAGATGCAAGCCTTTACTAAAGATTATTCATGTTAAATGGATTAAACCACCCGATGGTTGTTTAAATCTCAATACTGATGGATGTAGCAAAGGAAACCAAGGTTAGCAAGTGGAGGAGTATGCTTAAGAAATCAATATGGAGACCTCATTATAGCTTACTCAACTTTCTTTTGCTTCTATACTAACAATATGGCGGAATCAAGGCTATTCTAGTAGCCTTAATTTGGTGTATTGATAATGAATATAAATAGGTCGAAATTGAATCTGACTCTCTAATCCTAATCAATGCAATAAACAATCAGGATGGAACACCTTGGCAAATTGCCTATTTACATATCTGAGAGATGAGGCAGGAAGGCCATATTAAGTTCTCTCACTGCTACAGGGAAGCCAATTGCAGTGCCGACTTGCTAGCTAATTAGATCTTACATAGGAAATCTTCTACTTTCTTCATGGAAGCTAACCTGAGGCAAATTCAGGATTTAAATTCTATGGGTTCAATTTTTGAAATTTTTAGCATTTAATCCATTATATTTTTTTTGGTAATCAAGTTTTCTATTTACCAGGGAAAATATTTACAAGTAACACAAAAAAACCCATACATTTTATCCTAATATCCTATGTTTCCCCCTCACCTCCTTTCTACCTTAAACATAGTTCTATCTATTACATGGATGCCAATTAAGGCTATTCAGTTTTCTTTCTATGTATTTGTTGCTACGATAATGAACTTCTTGTACAATCATATTGCATATTGTTTCCCATCCATTTGACTTTGTCTGGAAAATACGCGCATTTCGTTCTTGCCACACATAATAAACAGTAGCCGCTAGGACCATTTTATACAATTCTGAACTTGCATTCCTTCTCTTAGTTCTGCTTTCAGCCCATTTTAGTTCCTGATCCCATCCCTGTATTATTTTATTAACACCTTTCCAAATTAACATCCTGCTCCATAATGCATTCGTGTATGAGCATTCAAAAATTAAGTGCTGAATGCTTTCGTTATCTCTTTTGCATAATACACATTCTTGATCTACTTGCATACCCCATTTCTGTAATTTGTCCTTTGTGTATAGCTTGCCATGAGCAGTCATTATTAGTATAAATACCCATTTTGGACATCCTGCATTCTGGCAGACTATTCTTTTCCAGCTCACCTTCTCAAAATTGCCTCGCAGCCTGTGGTATATTGTCTTGACAGTGCACTTGTTCGTTCTCATGACATCTTCATAGCTAAATCCTGCCTCCATGATTGTTTCTTGTGCCTTCATTATCTTCCCCACCATCCATGATGCTTGCTTCAATTGGATACCCCATATATTCCTGCCTTTGATGTAATAGCTATGAATTCATTGGATCCACAACTTCTTCTTTTCTCTGCATAGATCCCAGTAATGTTTACAAATAGCTGCTCTGTTCCATATCCCTATGTTCATAATGTTGAATCCTCCTGCTGACTTGGGCAGACAAACCTTCTCCCATGCGAATAAGGCTTTCTTTGACACATTACTCTCACCTGTCCATAGAAAACTCCTGCAAATAGCCTCAATTAGCTTTGTGATCTTCTTAGGAAGCACAAATATTTGTGCTCAGTACATTTGCACAGAGAACATAACACTTTTAATAAGCTGTATCCTTCCAGCATAAGACAGAAATTTAGTGGCCCAAGATGTTATTCTTCCTACTATCTTCTCGATCAAAGGTTGGCATTGTGCTATTGATACTCTCTTTGAACTTAGTGGGACTCCAAGATATCTCACAGGTAGTTCTCCCTTTTGAATTCCTAAAAATTTCATTATATCCTCTTGTTCTTCATATGTGACTCCACCAAAGAATATGGAGCTCTTGTTCTTATTGATCTTTAGTCGAGATAGTTTTGAGAACTCCAGAAAGCCTTGGAATAATAATTGAATTGATCTCAAATCACCCCGGCAAAACAGTAAAAGATCGTCAGCAAAACCAAGCTGCAAGATTTGCATCTTTGCACACTTGAGCTGGTAATTAAAATCTGGATTCTGGTTGAGTATTTTTAGTCTCCTTGTCAGATACTCCATTGCAAGAACAAACAAAAAAGGGGACAGAGGGTCCCCTTGCCTTAACCCTCTTCTTGCTTCAAAAGGCTTTGTTAGTACCTCATTAATCAAGACAATATATGTGACTGTTTCCATGCAACTCATGATCCATCTTACAAACTGTGTTGGAAAATCCAAAACATGCAACATTTGTTCCATAAAACCCCACTCTATTGAGTCATATGCTTTCTGCATATCTAGCTTCAACATACACCTAGGTGATACTCCTTTCCTCCCATATCCTTTAACCAGCTCATGACTCAGGATAATGTTATCAGTGATTACTCTTCCAGGAACAAAAGCAGCCTGAGTATTATCAACCAAATCATCCGTTACACCTTGTAACCTCTTAGTTAGAACCTTAGATATCACCTTGTATACTACTGTGCAACAGGAAATGGGCCTATACTCTTTGATGGGGGTGGGATTTTTAACTTTAGGAATTAGAGTTATGGCAGTACAATTCACAGGTTTATACATTTGAGCAGTGTCAAAGAACTCCATAACAACTTGTGTCACCTCTTCTCCTATAATTTGCCATGCCCTCTTAAAGAACACTGCATTAAAGCCATCATACCCCGGTGCCTTTAGGTTATTTATATCTTTCAGTGCTTCTCCTATTTATTCTTTAGTTACTTGCTTGATCAGCTGCATTTTTTGGTCTCTATTTAGGACTGCTCCCATTCTTATTACATTTGGATTTATAGCTGGAACCCCAGCAGCTTCCTGTAGTAGTCTAGAATTTCTGCCTCTATATCATCCTCCAGTACTAGCTGATTTCCCATATCATCTGTTAACATTTGGATTCCATTTATGTTGTTCCTGTTTTTCATCTGTGCAAAGAAATATGCTGAATTTGAATCTCCCAGCTTCAACCATTGCACCCTTGATCTTTGCTTATAAACACTCTCTTCTATCATCACCCATTTCTCTAAATTGCTCTTCAATGCTTTCTCTTTCTCAATCAAACCAGAATCCTGCAGTCTGCTTCTCATGTCCTCTTGTACTGATTGTAGATCATTCCTGGCCTCCTTGATTCTTTCATCAATCCCTTTATAGTGCTTTATGTTTAAATCTTTAACTATCTCCTTTATCTTCTTGAGCTTGTTCCAAACTGTTTGCATCTTCCCAACTGCACTATTTTCCTTCCATGCCACTTCAACTTGTTGAATGAATTGCGGGTGATCTGCAATACAATTTAAGAACCTGAATGGCCTGTTCTTCTTTGCATGCACCTGTGTAATCATCAACTTTAAAGGTGAATGATCAGATACCAATGGTTCTAGCACCTGTACTTTCAAACTAGGCATTGTCATCATCCAATTTGCATTCACTAACCCCCTATCTATCCTATTATATGTATGGTTGTTGGTCCCTGTATAACTTCTTCCCACATATTGCAGTTCATTCATTCTAGTATCCATCATATACTCCTTAAAATCTTTAACTTCTATGTCCTGAACTTCTGATCCATGCTGTCTATCAGTGAAATGTAACACAACATTGTAGTCCCCTATAGCTAGCTAGGGTCCTTGCTGATTACTGTGTATCTGCCTCATTTTTCCCCACATAGTTAACCTATCTTTGATGGTATGCAATCCATAAATTGCTGAAAACCCAAAGGTAATTGGTTTTGACTTCAATCTAATATGTCCGTGTATCAATTGTTCATCTACTTCAATAGATTCAAACATATAGATTCTAGGATCCCACATTACCCATATTCTGCTTTTATTCCCTGCATTAGCATTAGATATTTGATAACTTGGCTTTTTGCCTTGTTTTCCGTTCCCTTATACGTGAATTTTGGATATAATTTTACACAAAATAGCCCCGAAAGATTATACATTATGCTTGTTGCAGGATTGAACCAGAAATAAAGGCATTCAGTCTAAAATATGCTCAAAATAGGAGTGAATCCGGCATAAGGAGCAAACCCAACAAAGCTGCTCAAGACAACAAGGCCACCGCAGTCGCGGTTGTGTTTTCACGGACTGCGGTGCATTTCCAGTGAGTCAGAAACTCAAGCCATCAGCCACCGCGGCCGCAGTCGTGTTTTAGAGGACCGCGGTACATTTCCAGTGAGTCAGAAATTCAAGCCATCAGCCACCGCAGCCGCGGTCGAAGTTTCACGGACCGCGGTGGAGTTCCAGTGTGACCCAAGAATTGCAAGTTCCCATCGCGGCCGCGGTCAAAGTTTCACGGACCGCGGTGGCGTTCCAGTGAGGTCCTAACGTTTTCGCGGACCGCAGTCGTGTTTTCGCGGTCCGCGGTGGTACTTTAGGGGTATTTTTGTCCGAAAATTTAACAGACTATAAATAGACTATTTTGTAATTTATTTACATATCTGGGAGATAACAGCTATTTTTCAGAGTAGAGAGCTCGTGAGTATTTTAGGATTTTTATTTCTTTAGCTTTATTCTTGAATTTTTAACATTGAAAACTTCAATTTCATTGTTAGGAATCAATTAAATTGGTTGTTCTTCTTCTCTATCATTGTTCTCATCTTTGATTATGAGTATCTAGACCCATTAGCTAGGGTTGTGGCTCAACCCTAGTGTGGGTATATAATGAGATTTTGAAATTAAGGTTGGGAAATTAATGAGTGTTGGCTACTTAGGTTATTTCAAGATTTTTATTGCTATAATTAGTGGTTGCAAACACTAATTAACCTTTTAATAACTTGGGTCTTTCTTGAGAAAGAAGACTTGAGTCTAGAAATTAGCCTAATAGTAAATTAGGGCATTATCAAGAGATTGGTAGTCTCAATCAAAGAGGTTAAACCCAGAAATGGTAAAACCCTACTTGAGCCCTAGTTAACGGGTTAAACCTCGAGAGAGTAACACCCTACCTAAGCCTATATTGCTTGATTATTGGGCACCCAATTGGACTCGAGAGAGGCAATTAGGGTATAATCACTCAAACTACCGAGAGGTATAGAGTGAGCACCTTCGTGCTTTGGTTATAGCTATATCCCTAGCAAATTCCCTGACCTTAGAATCTTTGTGTATCCACATAGGCCATGGTCACGACCCTAGTGCCTTTATCAATATTAGAAAACAACAACAAAAACAAAACAAAGTTAGTCATTACTTAGCTTTCAAACAATAGAATACATTTAGTATAGTTCAACACCAACCAATGTTTAGAAGTGAAATTAGAAACACTCGACCCTTCTAGATCACTTATACACCCACTCCCATATATAGGCTCCCTGTGGATTCGATCCCGACCATTCGGGTAAAAGCTACACGACCCTTGCCTTCATACTTATATAGTAGTGTAGGTTAGGCGTTGTCACTTTTTAGCGCCGTTGTCGGGGAGCTTTAATGGTACAATGGAAAATATTCTAGGAAATGTGATTCCGGGGGAGGAGGTTTATGAAAATCAAGAAGATGAAATCAATCAAATTCCTCCACAAAGAAGAGGCCGACATGGCAATATTCAGGATGATGTTCCAAACCCTCCCTCACCTCCAGCCCCTAGAGCTGCTCCTCGGGTCCTTCCAAACGAGGGGTCTGCTAGTGCAATAGTCCCGCCAAGATTCGAGCGGGGAACTTCCAAATCACAAATGTTATGCTCACTCTCCTAGAGCAAAGTTGATACTTCACCGGAGCCGCCCATTAGAATGCCTATAAGCATCTCAAAGTCTTTGTTGATACATGTTGGGGGAGTAAGCAAACTAATGATTCTGAAGACGCATTAAGGTTACGGTTGTTCCCGTTCTCACTTAGGGGAAGAGCATTGGATTGGCTTGAGCGTCTCCCAAACCATTCTATATCCACTTGGGACGAGCATGCAGATAAATTTATTGCAAAATTTTTCTCCCCAAGCCACATGGCAGCCCTTCGAGATGAGATTTTGGCATTCAAGCAAGAGCCAAATGATCCCCTACATGAAATATGGGAACGCTATAGAACCATGGTAAAGGAATGACCTAACAATGACATGACCGAGGCTATGATACAACAAACATTCTACCGGGGAATCAACATGGTAAATCAATGTGTGGTCAACTAATTGGCCGGTGGTNCGAACAAGATGAAAGTTACAATGGCCAAGATGAGGATGTTATGTATGAAAACAACTACCAAGGGCAAGGTAATACACAATACTGGGGGAACCAAATGCCACGAAAATGGAACAATAACAATGCTAGAAATTGGAGCAATACCAATGATTGTCAATGGAAAAACAATAATGACCGACAATGGGGGAACAACAATGAAGGGAATTGGAATGGAAGGAACAACAACAACAATTGGGGAGGTGAAGGTAATCGAGGGTCGGGTTTTCAAAGGCCCCTGATGTACCAACAACTAAGCAACCCTCCTCCATATCAATCTCATGGGCAAATTTCTTCAAGCTCGGATATGGGTCGGATAGAAAACATGTTCAAACATATGATGGAGAGGAATGAAGAATCCGATGCCCAGATATCCTCTCACACTACTTCAATCCGAAATCTTGAAGTACAAATGGGCCTGATTTCACAAGCCTTAATCACACGCCCGAAGGGTGCACTACCAAGTGATACAGTGGTGAACCCCAAGGGTGGGAACAATAACAACACCGGTCATGCTATGGCGGTAAGCACTCGGAGTGGAAAATGTGTGGAGGCAAGTACTTCAGGGAAAAAGAAAGTTGTTGATGATGATGAAGTTGTACCCCAAGATGAGCTACCAGCTGATGTGGAGCAAGCATTGGATGAGCCAAGTGAAGGTGAGGTAAGAATTGACATTTATGACAATGGGGAGGATTTGGATAGAAATGTGAACCCGTCTAGGGAACACATAATTGACGTGCCGGTGCCGGTGGTACCAAAGGAACCATTGCCTAGGCCACCTCCTCCCTATCCTCAGAGATTGGCAAAACAGAAGCAAGAAACCCAGTTTAAAAAGTTCTTTGATATGATGAAGAGTCTTACCATAAATGTCCCTTTGGTTGAGGCCTTGGAGAAAGTGCCAGGATACGCTAAGTTCATGAAGGACTTGGTGACAAAAAAATGATCCATGGAATGTGAGACCATTAAGACGACTCACCAAGTGAGTGCTATTGTTGACTCCATGGCACCAAAACTTAAAGATCCGGGTGCCTTCACTATTCCTTGCACAATTGGGAGTGCAGACTTTGCAAAAGCCCTATGTGCTATTGGGGCAAGCATAAATTTGATGCCATATTCTGTGTTCAAGACCTTGGGGATCGGACAACCTAGGGCGACCTCTATGCGTTTGCAAATGGCGGACTGATCAATGAAGAGGCCCCTAGGTATTATTGCTGATGTCTTAGGGAGAGTGGACAAGTTCATATTGCCAGCAGATTTTGTTATCCTCGACTATGCGGTTGATTTTGAGGTTCCTATTATCTTGGGGAGGCCTTTCCTTGCCACCGGGAAGGTCTTGGTCGATATTAAAGCTGGGGAACTTACATTCAGAGTTGGTGATGAGAAAGTGGTCTTCCACGTGTGCAAATCTATGAAGCAGCCCAACATCACCGAAGTGTGCTCTTTTATGGACCTTGTGTTCGAGGTTATTATTGATGATGCCAGTGTTATGATCCATGTTGATGATCCTGTGGAGTTGGCCTTGTTGAATCACGAGGACTCAGTGGTGGATGGTGTACTTGAGAGCACCCATGCCCTTCAAGGCATGGGGTCTTATTCCTATGCTCCCAGAAAATTGTCATTGGACTTGGAGAACAGGAAGACCCCACCAACAAAGCCATCCATTGAAGAACCTCCGAATCTGGAGTTGAAGCCACTTCCTTCCCACCTCAGGTATGAATTCCTTGCTCCCTTTTGTACTTTACCAGTTATTCTTTCCTCTTGCCTAACCCAAATGCAGGTTGACTCAACTTTAAAAGTGCTAAGGAGGAGGAAGAAAGCAATTGGTTGGACTATGGCTGATATTCGGGGTATTAGCCCCGCCTTTTGCATGCACAAGATTATATTGAAGGATGGATCCAAACCCTCTGTTGAACATCGAAGAAGACTCAATGAAGCTATGCAAGATGTGGTGAAAAAGGAGATCATAAAATGGCTTGATGCGGGTGTGGTCTATCCAATTTCGGATAGTGCTTGGACTTCTCCGATCCAATGCGTTCCATAAAAGGGTGGAATGACAGTGATAAAAAATGATAAGAATGAGCTCATTCCTACAAGAACGGTTACCGGATGGCGGGTGTGCATGGACTACCGCAAGCTCAACATGGTGACCCGCAAAGACCATTTTCCTTTACCATTCTTGGATCAGATGTTGGATAGGCTTGCAGGTCGAGCCTATTATTTCTTCCTTGACGGGTATTCTGGATATAATCAAATTTTGATAGCCCCGGAGGATCAATAGAAGACCACCTTCACTTGCCCATATGGCACTTTTGCCTTTGCTCGAATGCCATTCGGACTTTGTAATGCCCCAATTACTTTCCAAAGATGTATGATGCAATCTTCACCGACATGGTGGAGGTCTTTCTAGAAGTATTTATGGACGACTTTAGTGTCATCGGGGATTCTTTCGACAAATGCTTGAGCCATCTTGAAAAAGTCCTTGCTCGATGTGAAGAAACAAATTTGGTCTTGAATTGGGAAAAATATCACTTTATGGTGGAGGAAGGAATTGTTTTGGGCCATAAGATTTCAAAGAATGGTATTGAGTTTGATAAGGCAAAGATCGAGGTTATTTCAAAATTTCCACCACCTATTTCAGTGAGAGGACTCCGGAGCTTTCTTGGCCATGCCGGTTTTTACCGACGGTTTATCAAATATTTCTCTAAGGTGGTGAATCCATTATGCAAGATGTTAAAAAAGGATGCCAAATTCAATTTTGATGAGCAGTGTATGCAAGCTTTTGAACTCTTAAAACACAAGCTCATTACCACTCCCATCATCACAGTACCAGATTGGAGTGCCCCTTTTGAGCTTATGTGTGATGCAAGTGATGTTGCTGTGGGTGCTGTACTTGGGCAAAGGGTGAACAAAGTGTTTCATCCAATCTACTATGCCAACAAGACAATGAATTCTGCTCAAATGAACTACACAGTCACGGAGAAGGAGCTTCTAGCTATAGTCTTTGCCATGGAAAAATTTCGAGCTTATTTGATGGGTGCCAAAGTCATAGTTCACACTGACCATGTAGCACTCCAGTACCTCATGACCAAAAATGATTCCAAGGCAATACTTATGATATGGGTTTTGTTATTACAAGAGTTTGATCTAGAGATAATGAATCGAAGAGGGAGTGGAAATCAAGTTGCCGATCATTTGTCCCGGTTGGAGGAGCAATGACGTCCTTGTGACGGACTTGAGATCAATGATAGTTTCCCTGATGAACAACTCCTTTCAATGTCCATGAGAGAAATGCCACGGTTTGCAGATATTGCTAATTTTCTAGTCACCAGAGTTGTCCCTTGTGAGCTCTCTTCTAACCAAAGGAAGAAGCTTCGAAGGGATAACTTGGAAATCTATTGGGATGAGCCTTATTTATTCAAGATTTTCACCGATGGGGTAATCTGGCGATGTGTACCGGAGGAAGAGAAACTAGCCATACTTGAGTCTTGCCAATCCTCGCCATATGGTGGTCATCGCGGAGGGGTGAGAACTGCTTCTAAAGTGCTTAGTTGTGGGTTCTTTTGGCCCACTTTATATAAGGATGCTAGTACCCTAGTGAAGAGGTGTTATGAATTTCAAAGAGCCGGGGGAATTTCCAAAAAGGATGAAATGCCTTTAAACTCAATTCTTGAGGTAGATATCTTTGATGTTTGGGGCATTGACTTCATGGGTCCATTCGTGAGTTCATGTGGGAACACGTACATCTTGGTCGCGGTTTATTATGTGTCAAAATGGGTGGAGGCCATAGACTTACCAAACAATGAGTCTTGGAGTGTGATAGCCTTTCTCAAGAAGAATATCTCTACTAGGTTTGGCACTCCACGAGCCATCATCAGTGACGGGGGGTCGCATTTTTGCAACAAAGCCTTTGACTCCTTGCTTTCTAAGTATGGGGTCAACCATAAAGTCACTACCCCGAACCACCCTCAGGCTAGTGGCCAAGTTGAAGTGTCTAACATAGAGATAAAGAGCATATTATCCAAAACGGTCAATGCCAATAGGACCGACTGGGCTAAAAAATTAGATGATTCTCTTTGGGCTTACCCGACCGCCTACAAGACCCCAATTGGGATGTCCCCATATTGCTTGGTTTTTGGAAAAGCATGCCACCTTCCGGTGGAATTGGAGCACAAGGCTATGTAGGCCTTGAAAAAGTTGAACTTGGAATGGGATGTAGCTGCAAATCTTAGAGTGGAGAAATTGAATGAGTTGGATGAGTTTAGATTCCATGCATACTCCAGATCATCCTTGTATAAGGACAAAATGAAGTACCCACATGACAAATATGCTCGAGGAAAAGAGTTCAAAGTTGGTGACTTGGTCTTATTGTTCAATTCTCGGTTGAGGTTATTTCCCGTGAAGCTAAAGTCTAAGTGGAGTGGCCCTTTTGAAGTGGTATTTGTTACTCCATTTGGGGATCTTGACCTCAAGAACAAAAGTGGTGAAGTATTCAGAGTGAATGGTCACCGGGTAAAACACTATCTTGGCAAAGTTGATGACAGCCACGTGGTGACACTTCTTCATCTCCAATGATCCCGGTAAAATACGTCGTGTCGCGACGTTAAATCAGGAGCTTCTTGGGAGGCAACCCATGTGTCTTTACTTTCATTTTCTTTGTTTTTCTTGGTAAAATAGGTTTCACTTTTACACTAACTGGTTTTTGGATGTGTAGGATGATTTTGACACAGAAATTTGGCTGAGTATAGAATCAGAAGCTCACTGGAAATTGACTTCACGGACGCGGTCGGCTTTTCGCGGTCCACGAAGTCAATATAATGCAAACACAGTGCTCTGGAAATGGACTTCGCGGTCGCGGTCGACTTTTCGCGGTCCGCGAAGCCCTTCTACCTTGTGAGCCAGGTGCCATTGAATGACTGCGGACCGCGGTCGATTTTTCGCGGTCCGCGGTAGGTAAGTGGGGTAGTCCCCATAGCTAAGCCTAAGCCACTTTCAATTGTGTCGCACGTTTGCATCCTCTGAAACTCATTGCTTGCATCCATACTTTTATCCAAACATCTAGTAAGTGTATTTATGCTTCATTAACTTCTTAATTTCTTTATTTTCTTTAGTTTTCATTTTCTTTTTCATTATTATTTTATCTTTCTAGGCTTGTAAATGTTAGGGTTAGCCCAAATAGGTTCATAATAGTCCTTTGGAATGCAATTGCACCGATTACTTATATAGGACTTCACTTAATGAACACTTTAGCGTAGAAATTGCAAATTCTGGGAACCCTAGGTAAATAGCCATTTTCGCGGTCTGCGGTCCATTTTTCGCGGACCGCGGTGCTTCATTTTGCGTAAGTTTGATTAGAACTTCGCGGCCGCGGTCAACTTTTCGCGGTCCGCAAAGTCAGTCCAGTGTGTCCTTCTCAAAGCATGATTAGACTTTCTCGGCCGCAGTCGACTTTTCGCGGACCGCGAAGTCAGCCCAGTGTGTCTTGCTCAAAGCATGATTAGACTTTCGCGGCCGCGGTCGACTTTTTGCGGTCCGCGAAGTCTGTCCAGTGTGTCTTGCCTCATTCCAGTATGCTTAAACTTCAGTGACTACTCAAGTGTCTGCACATCAATGTTCAGGAAACTAACCATGTTCACTTATGTGTACTTTGCAGGCAATGGTACTATCTCATGGAGGAGGTTGCAAAAACACGGGTAGAGGAGAAACTCAAAGGGGGAGAGGCCCGACACTAAGGCAACCTTCAAAAGTTACATTGCCTCAATCATTACGACGGCCCAATCGGGTTACAGACTCTCCTCCTTCACCATCAGGGAGTGAATATGCTCCGTCATAGGAGGCCTCATCACAGTCATCCCCAATGGACCCTGTCTCATCTCTCCCGGCCCCAGCACGAGCAGTGTCTCCAGCCAAATCCGCCTCCAGTGAACACTCATATTCTACTTTCCCTACTGCGTCCTTATCTGGGGAGAATTCAAGTGATAGCAAAGGGGATGCGCAGGTGGTTGAAGGAGTAGAGCGCACTAGGAACCCAGATGTGTGGAAGGATCATTTTGTAAGTGAGAAGGCCTTCCAGTGATTCAGGGAGTTGTGGACTGCACGATCTCTTATCCCGGAGCGCACCTTCTCAATGAGAGATTTATCCACATACAACCCCAATGTGAGGCCGCAATTCCGAGAAAGAAAAGGATGGTCCTATTTCACTAAGCATCTTTCGGAGACCAATGAGCATATAGTGAAGGAGTTCTACACCAATTTGATTTTTCTGGAAAAGGACTCAAAGGCATCCAAAGCTCGCAATATCACTATGCCTTTTGACGGACCTTCGCTAAATGACTATTTGGAGATGGATGATGTGGATGATTCATTATACCGGGAAAAACTTGTCGAAAAGGATACTGCGAGAAATTTGTTGGCTTTGCACTTGGCCAAGCCCGGGGATACCCCAGAGTGGTTAACGGCTGGAAAGACTATCACCAGGAGGACCTTGAAATTCGAAGCTAAGGATGGGAGACTTTTGTATGTAGCAGGCTAGACCCGACTCATCATGACCAGACCCTCCCTCTCAATAAGGCTGTATTAGTAGCTTCTATCATGGCTGGATACCCCATCAATATGGGGAATGTGATGTCCGAGGTCATTAGCCGAGTGGTCAGCACAGGTGATACTTCTTACCCTTATCCTCATTACCTGACCATGTATTGTGAAGACCAGGAAATGACTATGAAGCGCTTTGACACCAAAGTCAAGCCCAAAGCACCTTTCTCCTGGTATGACTTGAAAGATGAGGATAATCCCAAAAAGAAGTCAAAGGGAAAGTCGGTTGCCTCCACTAGCCAGTCTGAAGAGCCAGTGGTGGTGGCAGAACCCTCACTGCCCCAGCCTGCCATTCCATAGGATGCTCCAGGCCCATATTCATCCACAGCTACTGACATCCCCTCCACCAGAGCCTATCCTATGATTGCTCAATGGCTGAACAGGACTCTCACTAGCCTCACCAACTGGATGCATTCAACTACTACAAAGTTGACTGAAATTTCTACAGCCGTAGCAACCCCAGTTACTTCTCCCCCACCACAGGTCTCGCAGTCCATTGAGGACACTATGAAAGAAATTTTGGACAATCAGAAGAAAATCCTGGACGCGGTGGGTGCATATGAGAGTGCATTGGCAAAGCTAGCCAAAGAAACAAAGAAGCTGAGGAAGACTAGGGCATCAAATGAGGAGGTGTCAAAGCTGAGAAAGGAGGACGACAAGCTATCAGGCGATCAGATTCCTTTGGAGATGCTCCTAGCCGACCCTACAGAGCCCCAGCCAGAGCAGCATCCATTGCCTTAGTCAGTGCAGGAGGAGGAGCCGGTGAGGCCAATGAAGAAGAGGAAGGTCATGCCCCGTGCCCAGAACATCAGGCTTATACTGGCAGACACCCCCCCCCCCCACAGAGCACACTCAGACTCAGATCCAGGAGGCTCAGCCCACCGGAGCTCCATCACAGGCTATACCGGATCCAGCTCCTACAGGTTCCCTATCTCAGGCAGTTCCTTCCTCATCTCAGGAAGTTCCTTCCTCATCCCAGGCAGTTCCTACCATATCTCAGATAGAGCACCAGGGTCCACAGCAGGCCGAGGGCCAATAGGGAGTTTTCTTTACTCTCTCTCTCCCATATTTTTCGCACTATTTTTGCTTTATAGCATTGAGGACAATGCTTTCTTTTAGTTGGGGGAGTGGCCCTACAGGCATTACATTTTGGCTACATCGAATTGTATAATGAAAAAAACTTTTTGTTTCTCTTTCTTTACGTTTTTTTGTATGTATAAGATAACTATCCATTATAAACATTCATCCCTTATGTATAGTCATCTAATTCCCCTATTGTACATATTCATTCCATCCCACGCACTGTACATTATTTTACGTATTTCTTTTCTATTTTATAGCTTCTTACTTTTCTTTCATAGCTTCTTGTTTGGTTTTCTCATGAGCAATAAGCCTTTGGTTTTATTAACACCACGTTTTTTTCCAAAGGTGGAACTTGTGTGAACCGGGTGGCTCTTCCCAAGGATGGACGGTGTGACAACCTTCTTAAGGGTTTGAGTCTGTTTTTCCTTTTCTTGTTGTTTTGTTTTTCAATAACGGTGCCTCAAGCAAAGGTTCACTTGAGCCTAACACAGTTTCCTTTGATCCCATGGTCAAAGACAAACCGTTGTGTTGAGGATGGTGATA
>MDKI01022809.1:0-36554 GCA_005239505.1 Nicotiana paniculata
GGGGTATACATTACAACATATCTATGTTGACTACAAGCGACAGTTGAGTTACACCAAATGTCATTGAGGTCCAGGCACCTGAAACGAGGAGACACTGAGGAAGGATTGCTCGTTGTTGTTTTACTCCCTAGCAGAACCAACTGTTGAACTTCATAATTGGTTTAATTGGCATATAATTGGGGTTGCCTAGCTCGAAACTCAAAAACAGAACTAATATGTGCACTCATGGAACATTCATAACTTGAATGGACTGCAGCATGTCGGAAACAGCAATGATGAGGTCACCTGATTTGATCATGCCCCGAGCTTTTAGTAAGGAGAATGTTTTGTTGAGGTTGCTTTCCATATCATCGGAGAAACTCAAGCGGAAAGGCATTAGACCCCATTGCAGGTTCAGGCGTCTGCGTACAGATGTTGTCGTTGTAAATGCAAATATTGGGCAGTCAGGACGGCAGCGTGACAAGAGAGATGCCATGTGCCCATTCTTGGTGTAAACAAAAAGAGCATCAACTTCCAAATTGTTAGCTGCACAGCACAACAGAAATAAGCATTGGATCAAACAGTAAGACATTAGAATATAAAAGATCATGATTCCAAATTAGGATATGTTTTCTTCTCCTGAGTTCAAACTTTCATCAATATGCTTAGAACAAAGTACTTGCTATTGTCCCACAAAACTGTAATGTAATACTTCTGGAAGATATTAAACTTGCTCCCCTTCACATAAAGAAATAAAATTCTTACGAGAATCACTTTCACTTTCAACTGACATTTGTCTCTTCCAGCTTGGAAAGAGAGGCTTGGCTTAGTTAATCTTTCATTTTCCTCTTCTATTTCTACAATGTATTTTCATGAAGATGAACATTGAAAAGCTAATCCCATTCAGTAACCTTGTTCTTTTAATGGCGGTGGTGTCCAAGCTAGCTGGCACGCACCTCGACTAATTCCACCAGGTACCTCCAAATTCTGTATTTTCTCAACCAAAAAAACTACAGCAGGACAAGGCAGTTCGTATGGATTGTCCAGAAGGCAGCTTCATGGAAGGCAATTATATAGAGAAGTAGAGAAGATTAGGTCCTTTATACAATGGTAGGGTTATATTCAGAATCCTTTTTTGTATTTATAAATTAGTGTAATATTCAGGACCATCTTTTTTATGAAGTGTAATATTGAAGACTCTCCTTCAATATATGATGACTATTAGGGTGGAAATGTTCTTTTTGGTTTACTCCCACCACCCATTTCATTAGTATTTGAAAAAGGTAGTAACATTTTCCAGTTGCTTGAAAAAAAGTCTGAACTGAGAGATGACATGTTTGAAAAATGTGGTTGAGAAGGCAATAGACATCTATGTTAAGTTTTTGTCAGCTGACTGCCAACCCACATACAAATATATAATAGGCCTTATTCTATCCAATAAATAGCATAGAACAAGTACTTCATATCATTTATAAAAAGAAAAGGCACATAATATCTAATTATTTATCTTTGCAGCAGCATTACGTGTAGGATTACAGTGTAAAGGTTTTAAACTATCAGGGAATTAAAAGCTTTGTGGTCAATAACATTCTTTTGCAGATGATAATCAAATGTGTTCGCTACCCCTTCTCTCTTGACAGTGACATAATGTTAGACACATGTAAGGATGACGTGCACTTTTAGTACATGCCCCCACCCCCCTCCCCCCCAACCCCCCCAAAAAAAAAAAAAATATAACCCCACAAAGTAGATTGCAAAAAATACAAGTGTAAGAGAGCTAGTATACAGTAAAACCTATTACTTTGGAAGATGCTATATCCTTTACTGACATTATAAAGGGCATGACAAATCTTTTCATACACATCCTTTTTGAAGAATTAATAACCTTACTGTATTTGAAATTTTAACAGAGACCAAAAGGCACGGGTCAAAATGACTTTATCATAAAGCATTACAAGCCTTCATGTAGAGGAGGTCCAGGGAATCTCCACCCCACCCCCCAAGTGCTCTAACCGTCCACATTTTTTTGATAACCGAGAAAATTCGCGAAGGCCATCTGGCCCGCAGTCTGAACCTCAGTGGAAATGGGGAGGCATATTCCTAGAATAACTGAATTCTCCAAAAACTCATCCTGAATAACTATACTAAATCTTAAATGTGTCCACATAATAATTTTTCAGACAGTAGTTGACATGCTGCAAGGATAAGTATTTATTATTTGTAGACACTTCTTAGCACTCCCTACACTTTGAACCATAAACAGAACTTCACTGTGTTTTTTATCTGGTTCTAGCATTAAGGCATGCAATAACCGTAAAATCTAATAGCTGTGCATCAGAACCAGATATTTGAGGTTCATGATGCTCGAGTTGTTCGGACATAATTATGAGGGTTTTATTATTTCCACCATTAATTGTTTCTAACTATGTTGAAAATTGAGCAGATTGGTTAACCCAGAAAAATTCCTCGTACCATGCAACTTTCTGTTAATTCTGCTATTTTTCAGATTTATTTCTTGCTTGTTATAAACTATAAACATGCCCAGTTTCTTGAAATTACTTATTCACTTTATAAATATTGGGAAAATGCTATACATGATTTATTGTGAATATTCATGATTTTTACTATTTTACCATTTAATTAGTCTAATCTGCATAAAAATATTAAGAAGGTATTTTTACATCTGCGGGCGATAAAACAAATTTAAAACGCAATACAATCAGTATTCACAAAAATAGAATCTTACCCATCTTGGCGGCAGAGTTGCATATCTCTTCTGAAATACTATCTGAAAATGAAGATGCTATGGATGGCAATTCAATAACTTCATGGCGTTTTTGTTCCCTCCACATTCTTTCAATTCTCAAGCTAACACTTCTTAGGACAGTCAATGCTTTCTCAGGAAACTGCCCCATGGCCGACTCACCAGAAAGCATCAAAGCGTCCCCCCTTTGCCTAACTGCTTCAGAAACATCAGCAACTTCAGCTCTAGTTGGAATAGGGTATTCAATCATAGATTCCAGCAGCTGGGAGGCTACTATAACAGGCCTATTCAGCTGCCGGCATATCTGGACAATCTTTTGCTGCTCTGATGGAACCTGTTCTAATGGAATTTGAGCACCAAGATCTCCTCTCGCAACCATAGCACCATCTGATGCCTGGATTATCTCTTCTAAGTTCTTCAATGAGTCAATGCTCTCTATTTTTGCAATTACAGAAATATCACTGCACAGCACCGTCAAGGTGGATATATGAATAATTTGATCACTGAGAATCTAACATCTTAGTGATATTTGGAAGTAAAAAGGTGCATCTTGCTAAATGCACCTTTCCATGCTGAAACTACATTCTTACCTATCCCGAGCCCGGGCTTGAATGTAGCTCTTAAGATGCTTAATGACTTCAGCAGACTTGACAAATGATACAGCAATAAAATCAACACCCTCAGCAATACCAAAGTCTATGTCTAGCCAATCCTGCGGCAACAAAATTCTTGAGATAGAGACCATCTAAATATACAAAGTTTCTTCAGTGAAGCAATTTAAAACAGCTGTATACATGGATCCTGTGTTAAATTTTGTAGAAGTAGATCACAGTGTATTCTACAAGCTATTATACTAGAAGTCACAGTACAAAAATTTTGTCACACAGGTAATATTACAGTATCAAGAGTAAAGTCGTCAGATTCAGCTATTAAGAGTTCCTAGTTCCGTTTAAAGTTGGAATATCTGGAAATTTTAGCTGATATAAATTACTCTTTTTTTCCCATCTTTGTTGTGTCTGTTCTGATTGGGGTGTGTTATTAAAGATATAAGTAAAAACATGATACAAGCGTTTAAGAGCAATAAGTCAAAAGGTAGAGGGGAAATTATGTAGCCCGGTTGGTTGGCATCTAGCTGACTTCCACCTTATTGATAGGGGTTCGATTACCCACCTTGTAATCCCCTCCCCCTCCCCTCTCTGAGTAAAGTAAAATATTCTTCCAAGAAATCAAGAGGTACAGACACAGAATTATTAATTTTGCAAATAAGAGAGTTATAATTAGTGGGTCCCATAAAACTTTTGAAGTGCAATGCCTACTCAAAATGTAAGCAAACATTTACGGAAAAAAGTTAAACAATTATCTGGAAGAAGATCCTTGGTGCTAGCCAATAGAAGAATGCAATTTGGCAATTGGGAGAAAGTAGATACCCTAAATTCTAATAATCCCTCTTTCTCAAGTTATGTGACGACAAATGTTTAGGCACAAAATAAGTTAATTTAACGGTATTGTACTATTAGTAGTAGTGGAAGAAAACACTGAAGTAGTAGTCTAAATGTTGGTTTGATAGGAAAACCGTCACATCAGAATTTTTAATTTGTGCTTGTAAGATGAATTTGAATACTTGAAACTTGTGAAAGGTGTATCCAATGATAATATTAGTAGAGTGGTGTCAAACAATTTTCCAAAATAGGAAAAAGTGTCACGTGAATTGGAATTAGTGAGAGTATTATTGGTCCGAGCTATTGATTAAATTAATTTTGACAACATTAAGGTGCAACATAACTGAACTAGATAAAAGGTGCAAAATAAGAAAAAAAGGTTCATGTCAAAAACAGCTAAACCACAGATGTAGATCTCAATTGTAACTATGTAAACAAAACTCATAAAAATATTCAAAGGATCTGGAAAGGAATACAGGTGCAAACCTTTGAGGAAATTGTTGGAAGCATGGCATTGCGTTCCCTTACTAGTTTACCATCCCGCCAAAACGTCAGATTAGCCCGAGGTAGAAGAAGTCCAGGATCTGTGCAAAGACACTTAACATCTGGGCCAATTTTCTCAATCACTTCAAATCTCACCATTCCACCATCTACTAGTAGCTCATCACCCACTTTCACATCTACAATGAAGTCGTTAAGCCAAAAATTAAGCGAAAATTAAAAATTGATCCAAGTATAAGGAGTGACAGTGAAAACATATAGAAAGTCTTGGCAAAATGATCATTTTGTTTTTGCAAAGCCATCATAATTAACGGTCTATAGAGCAAACCTTCAGCAAAGCCATCATAGTTAACAGTAACGGTGCGTTCCGGGAGTGGTGGATCAAATGAACGAACAGTGAAATTCCAAATTTCACCATCCTGTATGAAGAGAATAATTAGCTGTTACACATTTAACCGCAATAAGGGAAACTGATACTATTCACTGTTCTCCATAGCCCCCAACAGAATTTCACAGATTATGCTGGTGTTCAATGTTCTTTCTAGTTCTAAAATGCATAAAATTTCAAGCAGATACAAATGCCAAGACCAGTAAAGCAGTAAAACAAACTAGTTTTGCAACTATCTCTCAAGTTATTCTCTCCAAAAATATCTTGGAAAGAAAATTTCAGTTCAAAATTGTAACAAAGATCCAACCACTTGTGCCAAACAAACCCATCTGACAAGTGCTCAGCCTGATTCTATCCTCCCCGCCCCCCCCCCCCAAAAAAAAAAAAAACCAACCAATTTTTTTTTATATATACATGTATCCTGATTCTAGCTTTGTTTTGCACCCACCTCAGAATTTTTCAATGATTTAACACAGCTTTCCAAATGGCAAGTCATGTTTGCTGACACCACAAAGAGAGTAACAGGTTATTTTTATTGTATCAATCAGGCAGCATCTAGGCCCCATCAAGCATTTGTCAAATTTGTAAAATCAGTTTTCTTCTGCAGATTTAGGCAAAAAACCACTTACAGAGGGCTCAATTCAGAGGTTCTAAAACTGCTTTCCAGCTTCAAATGTAGGCACCATTTTAAATGGAAGTTTACCCACTTTTGACTTAAATCTCAAACTTTTGCCGTTGAAGTTAATTTAATTTTATTTTTTTGATAAGGTAATAAATTTCATTAAAATGGGCAAAAGCATGCCCATATACAAGGAGTATACAAAAAAGTAGAAAACTTTACAAAAAGACATGGTTTTCTATGAAAGACACCCAATCTTCAATACTTAATTTTATCAATTAGACAATAAAAGTGTGCTCTAAAATTCTAGTACAGAACACTTACAAGTACTTCTTGTAGAGAACACAAGAAAAGTAAAAGTACCTCTTTGAAACGACTAGAAAGGTAATTCTTTTTATTAGTACTAGATAAGGATTTCTACGAAGCTACTGAACACCCATTAGAGACCTTAGTCAATTACAGTAAAATGCACATAAATAGATAGGTGGCACCTTCCAAAACCCCCCGATTCTTCTCATACCACAACAAAACCAAAACCAAATATCGCTAATTCCCACAAATAGGTACTTTAGCAAAATCTAATCTCTTATGAATATACGTCAAGAAATTACTTATCCATAAACCAGAATCTAGTAACAAATTCCTGCTTAGTGCCACTGTAAAACTTTTTATTTCACGCAGTTTCTTAAAACGAATGGTCGTACCAAATTCAAGCTGCATATATACCACAGCTTTGGTGGATGAACCACAGCCAATCCCAATTAATTTGGGAATATATGTATTCAAAAGACAGAAGGGGAGCCTTGGAGCAACGGTAAAGTTGTGTCCGTATGACCTATAGGTCACGGGTTCGAGCCGTACAATTAGCCATGGATGCTTATGTCAAGGTAGGTTGCCTATATGATTAAACCTATTGGTATGCAGCCCTTTCCCAGACCCTGCGTGAATGTAGGATGCTTTGTGCACAAGGCTGCCCTTTTTTTATGTACTCAAGAGACAGTTTAACATTCTCATCCTAAATATTGTGACCGAGAGTAATACTGTCAATTCGACTAATTGGTGTTTGGTATGATTCATGTATCAAACGCTTAACAAAGTGCCAAAAAGTACTTCTTTAAAGAAGCACTAGAAGGTACTTATCTAAAGCTACACAAAAAGTACTTCTTTCAAAAGAATACTGGAAAAATCACTTAAAAGCTACCTCACACTCCCAGATAGAACCTTAGTTTATTATAGCAAAATGCACTGATTTGGAAAGGTTGCAAATTCCTACGAATCCTGGTTTTTTTATTCTTATTGACAATTCTATTGTTTCTCACTACCAAACTCGACAGATATGGGCAGCCATTCTACCCTTCTCCACTCCACTTAAATACTAAACTTAGTTCACCAACATGATTCAAGCTAAGCAGAGCATCTCAGTTCCTCTTTTTTTTTAAGGAAGCAAAGCATCCCAACTCTTTTTCTTTATGACCGAGAGTTCCGTCCAGGCCAACCCTTAGAGCCAACCCCAGTCTTCAAAACTCGAGGATAATGACCCCCCCCCCTCCACACACACACACCCATACCCCCACTCTTCGCCACTTAAATACCATGCTTAGTTCCCTCCCAATTCTAGTCAACATCAATAAAAGGAAATTACTTATAAAAAACAAATTCTGCTAATTCCAACAACCAGCTACTGCTGTTAAATAAAAACATTTCACGATTATACCTCAAGACTTGTCATGATCCAGATTACAGTATAAAAAGAGATAAGCTTATAATTTCATACAATGAAAGGGATAGTTATACCAAATTCAAACTGAATACTCCCTTAGTCTCAATCTATGTATTGTTGTTTGATTATGCATGGAGTTTAAGAAAGAAAGACTTCTGAAACTTGATGTCCAAAACAAAGAAAGGTACTCATTTGGAACAAACTAAAAAGTAAAGTACATCACATAAATTAGGACAGAGGAAGTATGTACTATGTACCTCAGCTTTAGCAGAAGAAGCGCCGCCAAGATCTCCCATATGAATCTCACTACCTTCAGTATCCATCATAATAGCTACAGCAAACCCTTTCTCCTCATTCAACCTCCTCAATCTCTCAATCACCATACGATGCCACTCACGTGTTCCATGGCACATATTTATCCTAGCTACATTCATTCCTCCCTCAGCCAATGCCTCCAGCTGCTCAAACCCACACGAGGCAGGTCCAATCGTGCAAATCAACTTTGTCCTACGTGTACTCCTAAACCCGTTCTCCTTTAACTCCGCCTCCGTTACTGTGTCCACTTCAATCGAACTCGAATCGGTCCCCGGTGCAGCATTATGACCGTACTCCTGCGTCAAATTCGATAATACCCCTCCTGAACCATTCTCCGATACTAACACCGGGGACGACTGCGATTCGTCGAGATCTGACGCCGCCGAGGACGACGCTTTCACAACTAACGTCCGCAATGATTTCTTCACCGGTAACCGTAAACTACCGGTTGACGGGAAAACCGACGGCCTTGAGATTGTGAAAGTCGCCGGAGAACGTGAAGAAGAGGAAACAAAGAAGTTAAGAGCTTGCGACATCTTTTATTTTCTCACCGGAGATTTTGAGATTTTTAAGGAAATCTTCGGTGATCGGGTTGAAGCTACGCAATTTATAGAATTTATAGTCGCCGGCGGACGGCGGAGGTTAACGGCAGGAAATGAGAGGGAAATGGAGAGAGTATTGGGTGTGAGTGAGAGTAGCTTTTATACTCTAGAAGGCGGAGATAGCGAAGCTGAGAACTTTGTTATTGTCGTTGAACAACATCAACAAGGACAAAAATGTTGGAGAGATATACTCTGCTCTAATTTCTTATAAACATATATTTATACGTAGGAATAATAAAATTTAATTAATGAGAGAAATTTTATGTATAATAAAATAATAATTATTTAAATATCAAAAAATATTATTATATTAGTATAATAAATGAATTTAAAATAAAAGGACATCATCAAAACTTACACAAATGATCAATTTTGTCATGTTTGTTGGATATTAAGTATTAATTTCTCTGATTCACTTTAAGTGATATTTTGGTTGCTTTAACACATTAAGGAATCCACCTTTTAGCATTAGTTAATAAAATAATTAACCATATTAACCTTAAAGTGGATCGGAGAGAGTATATTTTAAAAGTATTAAATGTGATGGAATCTTACTGAACACTTCTTTGTGGACGATATATTTTTGTGTGTATATTTCCTCCTAATGATTTGGTTGCTCTGTCATATTAAGGACCAAACTCTTGTTGTCGATCTTGATATCCCTCTTGAAAGTGTAATATATAGTTGTTCATGCAAGAAAGCATATTGCGATAAATGTAGTCCAAATATTTAGGATGTTTGTCCTTGTGCTTTATTTATTATATTTGCAAAAAATAAACATACTAAAAATTATTTTCACACAAATTTAAAAGGATTCCTTAGTTTCGGAAGTCCAAAGTTGAATTCAGGGATAAGAATATAATTAGAAGCACATTGACCAGCAACATAATTTTTGCATGTATGACGTTATTGTCAAAGCTTCTATATACCATTTGTGTGCTATTACATCAGCTATTCAGCGTATCTAAGTTTTTCAGTAGCATGACTATTTTTCTTCAAAATCAATCTACATACAACGGAGTATCAATTTTAACTTAGTATATTATATATACGGTGACACTAACATGCGTAAGAAACAACAAACATGTATGGTAGAAGGTCATTTGATATTAAATTATTTAAGTATTCTTCTTGATAGTAATTAATGATATCATTTTCTATTGAGTCAAAAATTGAAAAAAAATTATTTTTACTATTAAATTTTGCAATCAATATTTATTTAGTTGATCAACATACTTATTTTTACTAGCTAAGATAGCTTTCTATTTCTATCATGTGATTTGCACAAATTATATTTTAATCTATTAATAGAAATATTTCTCTTATTAAATGCACTACTATCATCATTGGGGGGGTCTAACCAAGTGTTAAGGAAGAACCAAATCATATTTTATTGGATGCTCTTCTTCGTTTCCGACATTAAGCAATAAGACACTGAATACTGGATTTGTTCTTACTTTATATTTCTTGACAGTTGAATATTATTCATTTGAAACCAGAAATATAACTTTGGCAAGCTAGCTTTTACAGTCTTTGCTTTTATCATTTTGGAACTACTGGTAGTACTTAACATAAATCACCTCCCAAACTATTAGTTTTTTACTAAACGGTTCAGTAATATCCAAACGGTTCATTAATTGAATTGGATTTTCTTGCTAAATAATTAGTTAAAGATTTAATTTTATTCTATGTTGATTCAGATCTTAATACTAGTTCTTCTATTGTGATCTTAGTTATAATTTTATCCACCATAAAGTTCATTTTTAAAGAGTAAAAGATTTTGATATGACATTTCACTTTTAGATCTTTATGTTTGAAGAATCATTAGTGGTATTGACTCTTACTAACTATTTCTTTCTCTTTCTCACACATTTATATTCTTAAATATATTTTTGGTGTTGTTTAATAATTGAGTATTTTCAGTATTACACAGAAAATTGATTAAAAATATTATTTGAGCAGGAAAATAATTCAAATATAATATAAAAATATATTATCTTAGGGATATTTTTTTCTCAACTTCAACTCTTTATGCAGTCCATTTACCATTTATTTTTTCTTGATATTGAACATTATGGAGTGGTAATGTATTGCCAATACAGAGGATTCTTATGAAATTGATTGTATTAAACCTTCCTACATATTTTTAATAAGAATTTAATAGATTAAATTTTATTAATTTTAGAATTTAAAATATTAAAAATTAGTATAGACGGTATTATAGTCCAAAAAATAAGTTATTGTAGTTATGTCATTTCCTTATTAGTTCTTCCATTTAATATTTTAGGGCTATTTTGGTTTATTAATATTGTATTTGTGCTTTTATAACAATATAGGTTCTCCTTTTTCAAAAGCTATTTGGACAATATAATACATTCTCAAATTATTCCAAATAATAAGTTATTGCCGCTGTGTACTTTCCCTATGAGTTTTTTCATTTAATACCTTAGGGCTATTTTGGTATATTAATATTGTATTTTTTGATTTTATAATAATATAGACTCTCCTTTTTCTAAATATATTTGGATGATATAATACATTCTCAAATTAAATTAGTAATAGGACATTATAATACGTTTTCAAATTAAATTAGTAATAGGACATTATAATATGTTTTCAAATTAAATTAGTAATAGGAATTTTTAAGAAGTATATCCTAAAATTCCATGGTACCATGGTGTATGTTATTTGCCATGATGCCATGGTGCATGTTATTTGCCGATGACATAGTGTTGATTGATGAGACGAGGAGCGGGGTCAACGCGAGGCTGGAGGTCTGGAGGCGGGCTCTAGAGTCTAAGGGTTTCAAGCTGAGCATGACCAAAACGGAATACTTGGAGTGTAAGTTTAGTGACGAGACTCATGAAGCAGATGTGGATGTGAAGCTTGATACCCAAGTCATCCCGAGGAGGGGTAGTTTCTAGTATTTCGGGTCTATAATTCAGGGTAACGGGGAGATTGATGGTGAGGTCTCCCACCGTATCGGTTCGGGGTGTATGAAATGGAGGCTCATCTGATGTTTTGTGTGATAAGAAGGTGCCACCAAGACTTAGGGTAAATTATACAAAGTGGTGGTTAAACCTACTATGTTGTATGGAGTTGAGTGTTGGCCAGTCAAGAACTCCCATGTTCAGAGGATGAAAGTAGCAGAAATGAGAATGCTGAGATGGATGTGTGGCCATACCAGGAGAGATAAGATTATGAACGAAGTTATTCGGGACAAAGTGGGAATGGCCCCCGTGGAGGACAAGATGCGGGAGTTGAGGCTGAGATGGTTCGGGCACGTGCAGAGGAGGAGTACGGATGCTCCTGTTAGGAGGTGTGAGAGGCTGGCCGTGGCGAGTATGAGAAGGGGTAGAGAAAGGCCGAAGAAGTATTGAGGAGAGGTGATTAGGCAAGATATGGTGCTACTTCAGCTCACTGAGGGCATGATTCAGGATAGAAGGGTGTGGAAGTCGAAGATTAGGGTAGTTGACTAGTAGGTAGTCGAGAGTTCCTCGTTCTTTTGAAGTAGTATTAGTAGCTCCCTTGTTATTTTTCGTTCGCTCTGTGTTGTTACTATAGTTGTCTTTCTCCCCTTGTCCTTATTGTCCTTCGTCCTTCTATTCTTTCTTTCTTTTTCCTCTTTATTCTTCGTCCCGCTATTCTTTCTTTCTTTTTCCTCTTTCTTCTTTGTCTTCTTCCTTTCTCTCTTTTCATCTTTTCTTGAGCCGAGAGTCTATTTGAAACGGTCTTTGTACCTCGTCAGGTAGGGGTAAGGTTTACTTACACACTACTCTCTTCAGACCTCAATAGTGAGATTATACTGGGTATGTTGTTGTTGTATTCTAAAATTAATAGGATTACATGACTAAAAATATGTCTCTACTCCGAAGGTAATTACATTAAAAAGAAACATAACATGATAAATGCTAAAATTATTAGGTAACAAAAGGAATGCTAATAGGGTACATACTATTAGTATAATTATACTAATAGGATTCCTGAATGTGTAATATTATATCCTAAAACTATTAGGATTATAAGGCTAATATATAGAATTCCAGTTATGTCCTTTTATTATGAGTTATTATGCTTAATATTATAAGATTATTTTTGCAAACCAACATTGTATTCATGCTTTTATAATAATATAGATAAGTAATTAATATAACAACGTTTATTCTATGTTACCATTTAATAATAATAGGTAAATTCATCTATAATTATCTTTTAAGTTTTAGTGTATAAAGATTAACACGTAATAGAGTTTTATATATACATGACAGTATAAATAAATTTTTACGTTATCAGATCATTTATGCAAATCATTTGTGACTTAAGGATAAAATATAACGAAAAAGAATAGACGATAATTGATAACAGTACGAGTTATAAGTCTCATATATTGAATACAACATATATGTGTTGAGTGCGACTAAAATATTACTTATAAATCGTATTTATAGAATGCTATTTATGGTTGCTAATATATTGATCCGCATTTTGGATTTACATGTTAGTTATACATAAATTTTCCTTTCAACATTTTATCAAATTGGCCCATTATTTTAATTTATAATTTGAAATATAGAATTTTAAGTTTGAAAAATAGGTTTAGGAGTTTTTCAAATTTTTACTCAAAAACTTTTTAAGTGTATTTTTATTCGCAAACACAACTTCAAATACTAATCTTTTTAAATCTCAACTAAATAATGTTCGTGGCCCATATGAAAAATTCATTGATGCATATGTGACTTTGTAGTGTTTTATCAATTGAATCTTTTTAGACTTTTAGTATATATTTGTTGAAGAATTTTATAATCCATATAGGAGAAACCTCTTTTATTTTGTTAGATAAGTCATTCTCTATATAGAATTAAAAACAAAAAGTAAAATTTTAAAAAAAGAGTTTATATGAAACCAATAAGGAAGCGTAAAGCTTCATGTAACTAGTAAGGAAGTATAAAGGGAATTCAGTAAATACAAGTATACAACTGATGGGAATCCTAAATGCACTTATAAATTAAATTACTTTCACCAATTAACTTAAAAGTCTCATTCAGTAATTGCGATTTATAAATTGTTTTCGATAATTACAACTTATAGATCGCATTATAAATTGCATTCGGTAAATGCATATATTTATTACGATCAGATCCTTTAAAAGTCTGAATCTCAATGTTCAGTTTTTTCTACCAAGGTTATTAATTATTTTGATTCAGATACATAAACATATGATTTAATGTTTTATTATTTATATTGAGTACATGTGCAAACTTTAATTTGCATTAAAGACTTTAGTTTTATTATGCGACACCTAGGATTCGAACTTGTGATTCAAAAAAACTTTTGAGCCCCCTTTATTAATATATTTTAAGGTTTCCCTTACGTCAAGGAGATTCTTGTATTGGTCAAAATTAGGCTGAGCTTAATGACTGCAAATGGATAAGACGTAGTCGAGGTCGAAGCCAATCACGGCTCAATAGCAAGAAGTCGCCTAGAGAAAAACCAGTGCCGAGGTCGTGTAGAGAACGAATAACAACAACGGCTAAAATAAGTCTTAGGATAGCGAGAGGAAATATTCCACTGAATATTCTTCTAATTGTACTTTTTAGGATTTTTTGGGAATATCCCTTGTAAATAGGAAGAGATAAGGAATAAAAAAGGGATCTTCACTTTTCTGATAAAAGACATATTGTAAAAGGTTGACTATCAAGAACATACAAAAAAACTTGTCTTGTCTCCCGATTTCATTGTTCAATATACCTCTCTTATTCATAAGATCCAAGGATTCCTTGTCAATCTTCATATTCTATTGCCGCACGTTATTGTCAAAAGAAGGAATCATCTAACTCATCTAGCATTTGGGTGACAAACTCCTTCTTATTACATTTAATGTCATTATCCACATTTATTGCATGTGTTCATTGTTTCATTCATTGACAATCATTAAATATTTACTTTGCATTCATTGATATGGGACACAGTCCCATCTCGTCAAAATATTCACACTTCAGATCTAGGAGTTATTACGTTTAACTAGGATTCATCCGTTATTTTTTCTTTAATCAGTTTAACAAAAAGGCTTACAACTTTTTGGTCAAATAATTTGGCACCGTCTATGGGGAGTTTCTAGTTAAAATTTTAGTTTATTCTAAATCTAAAAAACAACAATAACAACAATCATCTTTTTCATGTTTGCACAAGCTGACGATGGCAGGAAAAAGAGATGAAAGACTAAAAATAGTGATGGGTGTTACCACTAACCTCCTAGGCACCATCAACGAGGTTGACAGAGAATACGAGGAGAATGTGACACCGAGTGCCTCACCTAGGTGAAGTGACTCACCTTCCCCTCATGGGAGTGTAACCGCTTCGCACGAGAAGGGGGCCTCCACATCACAACAGAGGAAGCGCCGCCAACAGTGAAAAAACTACTGGAGGCGTGGTTGACAAGTACTCTAGACAATGTACTCAACAAACCTGCTCAAGGGGCAAGTAGGAGCACCGCACGAGTTGACACCACAACAATCATCAACGAGCAACACACTCCTCCCCCAATAGGTAACACTCACATCATTTTGGATGCAGGTAACGACGCGCTCGCAGCTATTCTGAAGAAAATGGAAGAAATGGAGAACGAGAAAAAAGTGTTCCGAGACTAAATGAAGGAGCATCGAGAAAGGGTTGATAAAATATCGGGTGCCCCGAAACTTTTTCCAAAACGAGACGTCAGCCGGTTCGTGGAACAACCATACAGCGAGGAGGCATACCCATATGCCATATCCAAAACATTCAAACTGCCACCAAATCTGAAAATATATGACGGCACAACAGATCCCGAAGACCATATCATTCATTACGTCACGTCGGTAAAAGGCAACGATCTCTCGAAAGAGCAGGTATCGTCGGTGCTGTTGAAGAAGTTTTGGCGAAACCCTACAGAGGGATCCTTAACATGGTATTCACAATGACCGGCATGTTCCATAGCGACATTCGAAGAAATGGTCGACAAGTTCGTCACCGCCCATGCCGGAGCCAAGAAAGCAGAAGCCAGGGTGAATGACATATTCTACATCAGACAATCGCATGGCGAAGTACTCAGAGACTTCCTCGCGCTGTTCAACAGAGTAAGAATGAGCATGCCAAACGTATCAGAGGGGATGTCAGTAGAAGCCTTCCAAAACGAGTTAAATAGGAACGGGTCGAGAGCGACCAGAAAGTTGCTAAGCAGACTCATGAAATACCCTCCCACCACCTAGGAAGAAATTCACAACGCTTACTGTGCCGAGGTGATAGCAGACGAAGACGACCTCAACGGTCCAACTCAACGGCTAAAATCAGTCCAAATAGAATCAAGGAAAGATCACCGTAATGACAACCGAAGAGATCATGCAGGTCCATGCCTCAATCCAGAAAAGCACCAACCGTATATCAGAGCGGCCATCCCGCCACCTCCCCGCCAAATCGAAGGGACGTCCAGGAAACAGACGGGGACTCACCGAAACGAAAGAGGTATGCCTTCACTTTTGTTTGCTCACAATTTTTGTGTTTCCCCTTCAGAAATAGTTTAGGCCTGGAAAAGCTTGGCTCCAAGGTGAAATGGCCACAAAAGATGAAGTACGACCCAAATTCCAGAAAGTCGAATGCCCTCTGTGAGTTCCACCAGGAACGAGGCCATAAGACCGAGGATTGCATAGACCTGCGGCAAGAAATAGTGAACATGCTCCACCAAGGACATTTAGGGGAGCCGATAAGCGACCGAGGAAGATCCAACTTCGCCCGTGGACGAGAAAAACATCAAGGCCCCCAAAAGCCACCCTCTGCCGCTTGCACCATCCAAATGATCATCGACGGATGCGGCGAAGCAACAATCAACCATGTGAAGTTCACCACCACACACAAATTGAAGCGGTCGATCACCCATGAACGGTATGATGACCTCAAAGACAATATCATCTTTGATAAGTCAGATACCTAGGGTTTGACCTTTCCTCACTTCAACGCTCTTGTCATTACCTTACGAATTTCATATACCGATGTAAAAAGAATCATGGGAGACGACGGGAGCGGCGCGTGTATTATCCATCCTCAAGTTCTCACACAAATGAGACTCGAGGACAAGATAGTACCACGCTGTATAACACTAACAGGTTTTAACAATGCAGTTGAACGAACCTCCGGAGAGATAACACTGCCCGTTCTGGCTGGGGGCGTCACCCTTGAAACAACATTCCATGTCATGAACCAAGACACTGCCTACAACGCCATTATAGGGCGACCCTAGATACATGCCATGAGGGCCATCCCATCCAGCTTATATCAGGTCATCAAGTTTCCAAACCCCTGAGGAATATTCAGCATCCGCGGTGAACAACGCACAACTGAAGAATGTTGTTGCATCACCCAAGACTGCACATACACTCAACAGTTAAAAGGAGAAAGCTCAGGAGCATAGCAATTATCGAAGTCAGGGCCCGATCCCGATGAAAAAAAAGATATCATCAATGACCCCGACGTCGTGGAAGCCACAGGGTCAACGGTGGAAGACCTTGACCCCGTTCAACTGCATATCAGCGACCACAACAAAAAAGTTTATATCGGCCATAAACTTACAGAACCAGGTAAATTTCATAAATTTTTAACTGACAATGCCAATCAGTTTGCTTTCTCCCACGCAAATATGCCAGGTATCTCGAAAGACATCGCTACACATAAGCTTAATGTCGACCCGCTCCACTCGCTAATACGATAAATCAGAAGAAAGTTCAATGTTGCAATCAACAAGGCCGTCCGCGAAGAGGTCGAAAAATTGCTCGCTAACGGTTCCATTCGAGAGTCAAAGTACCCCCAATGGGTCGCCAACGTGGTCATGGTGAAAAAAGGGTAAATGGCGCATGTGCGTAGACTTCACGGACCTAAACAAAGCCTTCCTGAAAGACTCCTTTCCATTGCCCCACATCGATCAACTCATCGACGCAACAACGGAGCACAAGTTATTAAGCTTCTTGGTGTTGATACCCAATTTTTCCTCATATTTCTCAAAAATACATATATACCTTCAAAATAGGGTATGAGCATCAACAAGTATTTTTCTATAATTTTTAAAGGTTTTTCATCAATTTAATCCTGCATCCTTATTGTATAAATAATTATTAATTGCATTTTTCAAATAATTTTTATGACGATTTACCATTTAATTTTTTTCATTTATATCCATATTAAACTTTAAATATTTTGATGTATTTATCATAATTATATTTGCATCCTGAGGCTAAAATTGCATATTTTGCAATAATAGCTCATATATATATATATATATATATATATATATATATATATATATATGCATAATTACATTATTTATATAGAAAATGAATTTTTATATTTTTTATGATGTTAAGTACTTATTTTAAATCATTTTCATGCACAAATGATATTTTTATTATTTATTAGTTATTTTTTATAAATTATTTACTGATTTAATTGGGTATTTAAAATCTAGCCCTTTTTCTTAATTAATTTCGGACCTATACACTACCCATTACCCAGCCCGATACACTAGCCCAATACCCCAACACCCAATACCCAAATACCCATTAACCCAAACCCATACCCCGTTTGCAACCCCGACCCAATCCCCTTTTAAATCATAGTCGTTGATCTCTGAAGATCAAACACCTCCACCCCTTTTTAATTAACCAATCCGCCAAAACCCTAAACCATTTCCACCTACCTGCCATATCTATACACTCTCTCTCTCATCTTCTCCCCCTCCCTTCTCAAACCCTAGCGCCGTCAGGCAACCTCCTTGATTCTAAACGCCTAATGGAATCACTCGTTGATTCCTTACCTTATTTGGCCCCTCTTCCTTACCGGCTATCTATTTTTGGTGTTACCTAATTTGCTCGCCTCAAATTGCAAGTAGATCATGTAGAGATCGAACCAAGGTTGGTTCAAATCTCTAACCTAATGTTGTTTCCGTCTATGTTCATCAGCTTTTCTGTGTAAGTACGAATATTTTTCGTATCTCTCACTGATTCATACCTAACCTAAAGTTAGGTTTTTAAAATCTTTTGATGTGAACCAAATCTAGTTCGAACTTTGATTTTTAGCATTATCTCGTCTATATTCACTTTGTTATTGTGAATCTGCCTATTCTTGATAATTTCCTTTATTTGCCCCAAATTAGGGTTTCAGACCTGGTTCGATTCTGATTTTTCTTTTAAACAACCTCCTATATATGTTCATTTTACTAAAATATCTGATTCTTTACCTTTATTTTTTATCGATTTTATGGTTTACCTAAGATTAGGGTTTCAGACCTTTTATTTTGGGACCAAATGTGGTTCGATTATGTGTTCTTTGAGTATATTCCTGTCTATGTTCATTCTATGAAGCATGTGACTCTTTGTCTTTTTATTTTTGCCGATTTATGTGTTTTACCTAAAAATTAAGGTTTAAATCTTTCCTTCCTTACTAATTTTAAATATTTTCCTTTTTCGTATATGACTAGAACTTTCCATACTTCTGCTCAATATACTATGTTTCCTTTATTTTCTTACCTTATTTGACTTGAAATTGGCTGTTAATTGATATTTTCCTTATTTTAAATGTTACTCACCTGATGACACGCTGTTATGACCTGTTAATTTACTGAACTTTGACTTCAATTGATTTTATGATTAATTTCTTTCCTTACCTATATGTGTTTGATTACTTCCCTTATTTGTCTGTCTAATTGAACACTATTTAAACTCTTTCCCCTCTCCCCTTTAGGACAGACTCGAACTCTAATATTCTCACTAAAAACTTAGCTCGTTTACTCTGATTCTGTGCTCATTGTTTCTGGTCTTGGCCGGCTGAAAGCCAAGGTCAAGTGATTCTGGACTTAATTGTTGTGGTATATTTACTTCTTTTCCTGCTTAACTGGTAATCCCTAATCCCTTGTAATTTCATTCTCCATGCTTTCATAATATGTTTTGCTCTATTAGCATGTTTAAATTTTGAGTATGATTCTGCTCTTATGCTTCTATGACTTTGTCTAATCCTATAGTTAATACTATTAATTCAAGATTAGTTATTTTTAATAATATGAATCCTCCTACAAGCTAGCTTAATATTTAACTTGTCTCATGCACTGTTTGCTAATACGACACATGTTCTGAACTTTGCATTCTTAGGATACTACCAGCATGTAATTAGTTAATTTATCCTAACTTTACAGATTTGTTATTTAGGTCATATGCCCTGTAAATTTGTTTGCTAGCATGTCTGGTATCCCTCTGAATTCATGTGATGATCTGACTGTTTTGCCGAAGTTGTTTATGTGATTAAACAATGGTTGTCCTAAGTGTCAGCATACTCACTTGGTATAATTAGGTCTCTTTGAAACTATGTGCTTTACAAACCTTGCTTGTTTTGCTGAATACAATTCCGTGTTCTGAACTTTGTTTCTTCTGAACTCAACACTGTTTTAAACATGTCTCTACCTCCTCTTATATGTCGTTACTCTTTCAAAAACGTCAATTCTTAGTCCCTTAGGTTCTATCCTCAACCATCCCAGTGTGAGCACTGCTCAGGGTCCACATGAGACTCTTGTGAACTCTGACACACTAGGAACTGGTTCCCAATCTCTTGTGAGTCATCTTCTGAATATTTGATTCTGGTGTGAGCATTTGCCTTGGTCCCTGAGGTCCTTGGTAACTTTGTCACATCAATAACTTGGTTCTATATGTGCTATGGGTGAGTCCCTCACCATTGACTATGATGTATCTATGAAATGAGCCTCAAAGGTGATTGCTTTGAAGACCTAGTTCCTAGGTCTATCTGGGCCTAACGAAGGCTCCCTATAATGTATCTTATTGCTATTATGTAATTTACTCATTACTCTGGTTTGTACCAAGTCTGTAATGAACAGATTCTGGGTAATATAGTAAAATCATGGGGTTTTCTTATTTCCTTTATTAACTGGGTAGAAATCCTGCCCGTAAGGTTTCAGCTATGCTGTTAATTCTTGCTCAAAACTGTATAAGTTTTACGTTGTGCTTAGAAATCCTGCCTATAGGACTTTCGTTGGTAATGTTGATTCTGAATTCTATATCTGCATATTAGAGATCCTGCCTAGAGGGATGATGTTATAATTGCATTAGAAATCCTGCCCATAGGATCTATCAATATGTCCAACAAACATGCATTAGCAATCATGCCTATAGGATCCCAGTGTTTGATTTAATTGTTTTCTGGCAATATGTACAATTTCTGCCCGCATTACTGCTCACTAGATATCATGCCTATAGGATTAAATCAATTCAATAATAGATACCATGCCTATAGGACTAGAACCAATTTCAAACCTAGAAATCATGCCTATAGGATAAGTCAGTACAGTAATTAGAAAGCATGCCTAGGATTAAAAAGGAAAATAAAATATATCTCTATAAGTTAAAGTCAGCGCTACACCTAGAAATCATGTCTATAGGTCTATAACCATCAAACTCGTAGAAGCCATGGCTATAGGATTCTATTAATTGGTTCTAAATTCAATCACCACTGTCAATCACTTAGGCAATATACCTGTAGGACTTAATAATAATCCTGGCTTTATAATTGTGATGTATTACTGCCTGAAGTGCCCAGACTATACTGAATAAAATCAGTAGGCAAACAACAGGTCTTAACACTCGCCTTAATAATACTGCACTCCGTTTTCTCACATAGATATCCTGCCTATAGGATTTTAAGTTTAACAAAGTTTGCTGAATCGATTGCGTGCATTTTCTGTTTTATGTGTGGAGGTCCATATGAGCCCATATTTGCTTGCTATCTGAAAGTCCTAATTGTTTTTGTTTGTTGCCTAGACTTTTACATTTTTTGAGCAACATAGGCTGGGTCTAGAACTATCCCAAATAGAGGTCTTAATACCTCCAGGGCCACAGGTAAGGGACGGGTAGTGCACGCATAGGAAACGAACTAGAATCGACTAGAACTCTTAAGTAACAAATTAAAGATAGTAATCGGGTAGTAGGAGATGATAGTCCGTGCGCTAAATACTATGAGTGGCACCCCGACTTGAGGGAGCTACAAAGTATTGCACGGGGTGATCCTATAGGCTAAAAAACTTAGGACCCTCCATTCTTGTTCTAAAATAAATCAAGTATTTTATTTGTCCAAATTGCTTTCTTTTCCTTAGACTAATTCGCTTAATGTAAGTTCGGTCGGGACCCACCGTTGTGGACCTCGAGGGGTGCCTAACACATTCCCCTCGAGGTAATTTAAGCCCTTACCCGATTTCTAGTGATGTAAACTGGTAATATGATTTATCTGCTCTAGGTGCCCTAACGCGCCTTAATCCGTTAGGTGGCGACTCTCTCAATTCCAATGCCTTACCCTCTCAAAAGGAGTTGTCCAAAAAATGTGACCCGATTTCGCGAGAAAAAGGGGGCGCGACAACATGGCAACTCTGCTGGGGATATTTTTAGGATCTTACCATAACGAATCTGTTTTGTGAATTAGTCTTTAAACATGTCTTTATTATTCCGTTAATACTTGCACACTACTTCCCCTTCCCACTCTATGTGAATTTATTTGCCTATCTTCATTCATTTATGATTTCTCTTTCCCTGTTTATTATACTTTTTACTATGGAAACTGACTTGTCTCTTTGTTTTCTTTCTTAAATGCCTTTACAATTATTAAATACCGCATTTTATCATTTTTCATCGTGCAAATACTTGACAACTTATTATTTTCTTTTTGCATAAATCATGCTCAACATCATATTCCACTAGTGCGTCATTAATACCATAGCAATACTTGATGAGTGTATGCGCTCTTTCTATATCACCCTTTTTAAATTTGGAAAGGCTTATTTGCGGTAAAACTAGTCGATCAACGGTGCAGTCGAAGATTCCGTGCCTTTACCTCTCAAGTTGTCCGCTTGAGGGTACCGGTCTAGACCTCTATAGAAACCTTACTCTGATAATAACTGTACATGCATCATGGTCAAACCTAGCCTAGGTTAATATGTTGTCCGCATAATAACCCTTTAAGTAAAGCCTTGTCCAAAGTCCACCGGGGTTTCCATAATCCCAACGGACGCAACCACGATTTGTGCATTGTTTGGAGAAATAAATGCCGATATGCTAATTGTTAATGTATAAATAGTTGAATCCGGAGGGGAAAATGCTCTAACCTTGTTTATTTTGCAGAAAATGAGGCACGAAGTCCCCAGGTTCGGCATGGTCCGAGAAATACCACCTTTATTGCTAGCTTGGTGGGAGAACCTTCCATCAAGTGACAAAAATCATGTGAAAAGGGTCCTCGGAAACTTACCTTCCTTATTAGACATCCAACCAAACAACATGTTGATTGAAGTTGCTACTATGTTCTGGGACGGAGAAAGGGTTGTATTCCGTTTTGGCAACATAGAAATGACTCCTCTTTTGGAGGAAATAGGGGGATGCACTGGACTACCTTGGGACAATCCTAGTTTATTGGTACTGGAAAATCGCACCCCCAGAGGGTTTCTAAAAATGATGGGCTTAAGAAATAAAGACGACTTGGTATGTTTGAAGAAGTCCTACATACCTTTTGACTTCCTTTATGAATGATACAGACACAACAAATATTACCGTATCTTTCATGACGAGTTCTCCATCACCTCCCTGGGTTGGATTCATCGTAGCGTTTTCGTGTTCATCGTCTGCTTTTTGGGTATGATAGTTTTTCCAAGCAAAATGGACAGGATTCACACCAGATTGGTCACGATAACCAAAGCCTTAATGAAGGGAATCGAGGGACAAACGTACATTATTGTTCCTATGATTATAGTAGAAATAGTAGTGCTAGAAATACGTTCCAATGATTCACCAAACGGGCGAGCACCTCCACTCAGTCACATCGTCGTGGCCGTTCATCAAATAGGGAATGGACATCGTCGGACCCCTTCTAGCGCGATGAGGTAATATACGATTTCTTTTACTATTTTTCTAAATAGGTAGAAGCAGGTGCATTCGCCCAAATATGCGAACAAGAAGTCATCACATTCATATGGAGGAATATCATATGCCGCTTCGGCATCCCCAAAGAAATCAGTTGTGATAACGGACCCCAATTCACCGAAAAAAAGACTACTGAATTCTTCGAGAAATAACACATCAAGCGAATACTATCCACGCCATACCACTCTGCAAGCAACGGTCAAGCGAAATCCTCCAACAAAACAATACTGAACATCATGAAGAAGAAGCTCGAATACGCCAAGGGACTGTGGCCGGAACTACTACCAGATGTGCTATGGGCATACCGCACCACACCAAAAACAAGCATAGGAGAAACGCCATATTCACTAGTCTACGGGTCTGACGCAGTGATGCCAGTCCAAGTCGGAGAACCAAGTTTGAGATACTCCAATGAGAGCGGACCAAACAATGACGAGAACAGAAAGCAAGACCTCGATGAAACAGATGAGCGAATAGACATGGCTTACATAAGAATGATAGCTCAAAAACAGCAAGCAAAATGGTACTACAAAAAAAAGTCCAAAGTAAGGCCACTCAAGGTCGGGGACTACGTACTCAAAGCCAAAACACAAGCGAGCAAAGACCCACGGGAAGGTAAACTAGGAACCAATTGGGACGGGCCATACAAAATCATGGCTGAAGCAAGCAAAGGGTCATTCCAACTAGAAACAATGGAGGGAAAGCTACTACCAAACAATTGGAAAGTTTTTGCCCACCTCAAATACTTCAACTTCTGAAGATGGACGTTCTCCAAGTTGTATCTTTTTCCCTCACCAGAGTTTTTTCCCAATTGGGTTTTATCGGGGAGGTTTTTAATGAGGCGACAAAGAGGGCATCTCGAAGATTAGGTGTTACATCCACCGCTCCGCCTATCGATTACCTCTCCAGGCAGCGCGATGAAGGGACTAGATAGACTGGGACTTCTTGAATGTATGTACGGGCCTAACAGAAACATGTAATATTCTCCAATGAATGAATAAACAAAGCAGTATGCGATACTTTTACACTCCACCAAATTTGCATATCACACAAACGCAGAGAATGAATATTGGACCTCGCTCGAATTACTCACATATCGACCTCACTCGAATCTACGTTCGACCTCACTCGAATTAACTCACATTTGATATCGCTCGAATCTACATTCAACCTTGCTCGAATTAACTCATATTCAATATCGCTCGAATGTACATTCGACCTAGCTCGAATTAACTCACATTCGATATTGCTCGAATCTATATTCGATCTCGCTCGAATTAACTCACATTCCACATCGCTCAAATCTACATTCGACCTCGCTCGAATATACATTCGACCTTGCTCGAATTAACTCACATTCGACATCGCTCGAATTTGCATTGGACCTTGCTCGAATTAATCTACATCGGACCTCTCTCGAATTAATCTACATTCAACCTCGCTCAAATTAACTTATATTTTACCTCATTCGAGTAAACAAAGGAAGTGTACGTTCGATCTCACTCGAATTATTTTCTAAGTCCACATTCGACCTCGAATCAGTCTTAATTCGATTTCGCCCAAATCAACCTTACATTCAATCGGCCGAAAGTCAGGGACTTTCTCACAAAAGAAGACACCAACGGAAAAGGAAAAAAAAAAGTCGAAAATACAAAGCAAAAAGACAATTGTTTCATTTCAATTGTTCCATTCCAATACATTTTACAAAGGGCTTGAGAGACGCCCCGACAAAAAAAAACAGCAAAACACAAAAAATCAAGTACAAAGACTTCACGCCACGTTATCCCCCTATCACCAACATCACCGACATACTCATCATCGTACCAAGGGTCGAAGGCAAGCCCATCCAAGGCATCTTCATCATCGTCCCCGCCGGGGTCGTAACCATAAGCGTCACGAGCTGCACGTGCCTTGACACGAACATCCTCAAATTCCGCCTTAGAAACCTTTCCAGCCGCCTTCAAGGACTTATATATGTCAAGTTGGGCCTCAGCGTGAACCCACATTTCATACAACTCCCGTGACACACTGGGGTCAGCAGAAGTACGGGAAGTAGACAGCTGGGCCTGCTGTTGCTCCCTCTCGGCCTTTAGGGCGGAAAATTTCTCATTTAGCTCAGACAGCTCCGCCTCTAAACCCTCAATCCGCTTTTCTAACCTCGCCTCCTTGAGCGTTGAAGTCTCCGCTTCACTAGCTCGCTCAGACCTACAAACACGTAAGGTACCCTCTAGGGCTTTTGCTTCTGCCACGGCGGCCATCCTGGTTTTCTCAGCCAGTCTCAGCTCTTCGACCCTAGCGCTTAACGCCCCCCTCAAGTTGACGGCCCTAGCCTCGCTTTGCTCAAGGTCGACCCTTAAGGACGCCACATGCGCCTGAAGGTCCGCATTCTCTGCTATCACCCCCTTAATCACCTCGAGCTCATCCTCCTTGGACCTCAGCATCTCCTCCAACACGCTACGACGCTGGTCAACGCTCAATCTCCAAGATGAGAGTCTAACATACAAAAAAAGACAGGTCAGCGGAAGTAAACAACACATGAAGAGGACAAACTTAACATGAGAAAAGTAAGACTTACTCGCAAAGCCATGCCTGATATACCCAATGACAAATCTACATCTCTCAGCTTCTGCAACGTCCTATTCTCGGAGTCTGCATATAGAGGAGCAAAGGCCTGCATCGTCTGTTCCGAGTTGACCAGGAGGTTGTAATCCACGGGGATAACTATGTGCCGATCAGGACCTTCCGTCCTAATATCCACCCGAGTAAACCTCTCCTCAAAAGCCCGTACCTCGTCAGGGTCGATATCGGAGCCATACCCATCGTCTTCCACGGGGACGGCTCTATCTTGCCCGCCTGATGATGAGAAAACCTCGACAGTCCGCGCAGGCTCTCCCCTATCACGGACCTCTTCAACCCTGGAGGGCCTCTCCTCCATGACGGTATCCGGCACGAGAGCAGCCTCGACATTCAGTAAAGACGCCGATTCCGCATTCTGGGTGATAGGCCCCTCCGGCACAGCACCAGCAACACTCTCTAGTCTCCACCGTTCGTCTCTTCCTTGGTACCCCTCCTCCTCGCCGTGAGATGACTCGTCAATTAGGTGCAAGATGGGATGAGAAGAGATCTCATCTGGTGTAATAATAGTCTGAGGGGCGGAATCACCCAACGACGGAGCTTGAGTCTGATACACTCGTACGGACTCAGCCAATACGAATCGCTTTCCAGCCGAGGCGACCGCCTGGTAGAATGCAGGAACCGGAGCCTTCGCCTTCTTGGAGGCTCGTCGACCTGGTACACAAAGAAGATCACATTAAGGGACGTAACGACCGATAATAGGCCATAACAAATACGGAAGGGCCGTGAAGTTGAGAATCAGACTTACCGGTCGATGACTTCGGCCCAAAATGCTTGTTAAAGGACACCCAGTCACGGATTCCCACATTGTGCAGTAAAACGCGAGTTACCTAGTCTTCGATATCGAAAACCAGGAAAGGTGGGCACCTCTCAGCTGAAAGCAGAATACCACGAACGAAGTCAAAAACCAAAACAAAAAAGAAAAGGGAAGATAAGCAACATGTGATAGATGATAGAAGACCCTTATGGTTGAAGTTCCACTGCTCGGGAAACCCGGTTGGATTCGACACTACGTGCTCGATTCTGACGAAGAAGTAGCTGCACCAGAACCGACGGTTCATTTTGTCATCCATCCCCACCACCAAATTTTTAGTTCCTCAGCGAAGGACATGAATCAGTGTGCCTCTGTAAAAACTAGGCGAGAAGAGATGCAGCAGATGACGGATGGAGATTCCGCAGCCGGCCAACTCAGCGAATTTTGTTAGCATCAGAAAACTTTATATAAGTAAGGGGAAAGTTGCGCCGGACAGACGCGGTAGAAGCGACAGAACTCCTTAGCTAACCGGGGAAGAGTAAGGGAGTAACCCACCAAAAACGGGGAGGCGTAAAAAGTGCAGTACCCAGGCCAGTGGACTTGTATCACGTCATTCCCCCCCGGAACAATTTCAACGTGAGGAGGAATACAAAATTTAGACCGGAGGGCAGATATCTGACTCGGCCCCATATCTGAGAGTACTTGTGCAGCAGCAGGGGCAGGTTCCTTGGGGAAGTCGTTTCTGGCCGACGGGTTTCGAGGAACCACCTCCTCTACGGTTAGAAAACTCCCGTCTTCCGTAACTGTGGGCTCGCTGCCACCAGAAGGCATGGCCACCGACAATGGGGTGGCATCAGAGATTAAATCAGAAGAAGTAGAGGAGTTTGTCATTTTTAGCAGTAGCGTTTGTACAGTGGAGACGGAAGAAAGGTTACCGACGGGAGAAGGAATCGGAATCGGAAAATAGAGCTAGGAACTAGAGAAGAAGCAGAAGAACAAACAAGGTGCAAATATGATAGAAAGTGAGAAATTTTCATTTGTGAATCCTCCTCCTATATTTATAAGGTATTGTGGCACCCAAATCGAGGCAAGGAGTCGTCAGTGACACCAAAATCGAAGCAACATAAGCACATGAAATGACGTATTGCATCGGGAAGAAGCACAATGATGACGCGCGTGGCATGGGTCACCCTACGTTAGCCACGTCAACCACAACCCTTGAGGCGACGCGTCACTGGTTCGACCTCAACCAACCCAGCTCAGTCACCACGACGGAACTCCTTTTGACAGGCTGCAAATTAAATCCGCTCATCGAGGACATCCAAGAGGACGACCTCAGCAATCGGAGTGACTAACTATATTGGTCAAAATTAGGCTGAGCTTAATGACTGCAAATGGACGAGACGTGGTCGAGGTCGAAGCCAACCACGGCTCAGTAGGAGTCGCCTAGAGAAAAATCAGTGCCGAGGTCGTGTAGAGAACGAATAACAACAACGGCTAAAATAAGTCTTAGGATAACGAGAAGGAATATTCCATTGAATATTCCTCTAATTGTGCTTTTTGGATTTTTTTAGGAATATCCCCTATAAGTAGGAAGAGTTAAGGAACAAAAAGGGATCTTCACTTTTCTGATAAAAGACATATTATAAAAGGTTCACTATCAAGAACATTCAAAAAAGCTTGTCTTGTCTGCCGATTCCATTGTTCAATATACCTCTCTTATTCACAAGATCCAAAGATCCCTTGTCAATCTTCATATTCTATTGCCACATGTTATTGTCAAAAGAAGGAATCATCCAACTCATCTAACATTTGGGTGACAAACTCTTTTTTATTACATTTAATGTCATTACCCACATTTATTGCATGTTTTCATTGTTTCATTTATTGACAATCATTAAACATTTACTTTGCATTCATTGATACTGGACACGGTCCCATCTCGTCAACATATTCACATTTCAGATCTAGGAGTTATTACGTTTAACTAGAATTCATCCGTTTTTTTTTTCATTAATTAGTTTAACAAAAGGATTTACAACTTTTTGGTCAAACAATTTTAAAACTTAAATGTATATAAAAAAAATAGTTTTTACTCTTTTTGCACGGTAAAATTTGTTTTTAAGGTAAGATTTTTAAGTAGAGAGTTTACCTTACAATATTGGATAGATAGCACCACATGTATATATCTTTCCTGTGTATATAGCCATGTATGATTCAGATTTGTTTACCTATATGAAGAATTTTTCGCTTCAATTGAAAATGATAATAGCAAACATCACTTGATATATTGTGAATTAGTAAACATCTTCCTTGAAGTGTAAAATTTGTCGCACTGTGTTTGTATTGGTGGGATAGTAGGTACCTGGTGAAATAGTCGAGGTTCGCACGAGTTAGCCCGGACACCACCATCACATAACAAAGGATAAAGAAAGTTTCTTGGGCTGTGATTTTTTCACCATCTTGTGTCTGCATTGATAAATTGGAGAAGTGGTTTAACCAGAGCATTAACAAGGATTAATTTTCTTCTTGTATGTACTTGTTTACTCCTTTCCACTGTGTGTGTGTATCTGTTAACTTTGCATGAGAATATTAGGAACTTTTATTTGCATCATATTTCTGCAGATTACAATGTCATGAATTCAACTCATTCCACATCCAACCATCTTTGCCATTTTCTCCTGGTGTTTTCTTCCTACTTATTTTACCAGGTCTGGAATCACGGCGGCCAAGAAAGGGTCAGGACATCATGGGCAATTTACTATCGCGGAACTCATGCCATCATTGCAGTCATTGACAGCAGTGACAGAGCCAGGATTCCCACTACGAAGGACGAGCTCTTTAGGCTGTTGCTGAGGATGTGCAGAATGCCGTTGCACTAGTATTTGCAAACAGACAAGACCTTAAAGATGCCATGACATCTGCAGAAATAACTGATGCACTTTTCACTTCATAGCATCAAGAACCATGGTTGGCATATTCAAAAGCCTGTTGTGCCCTCACCAACAACAATTTATATGATGGTTTAGGGTGGATTGCACAACGAGTTACTGGAAAAGCAACAAGCTAGAGCTTGTCGGATAAAAAACATACAACAACAACATACTGTAATCCCGCATAGTGAGGTCTGGGGAGGGTAGTGTGTACGCAGACCTTACCCCTACCTTGTGGAGATGAGTCGGATAAAAAACACGCCTTTTGTATTTATCGAAGAGATATAAAACAAATAACAGTCATTCAAAAGGATAGCAACTCAGACAGGTATATAAATCATTTCTAACCACAAGCAAATACTTGTCAATATGATGTTATAATAGAAAATTGTCATCTGCACAATGCTACCAGTGACCTATCAATAAAGATGAGAATCTTGATTTTCAACTCTTAAGGGATATAAAAAATGCCATTTTCTACACATTGAAACATTTCATTACACACTTGATAAGACATCTGTGTGTTAGGCAACACGCTGTGCATACCAACTTCAACTTCGTCTCCAATCAATGAAAATCTCCAAAGTCAGCCAAAGAGTGATTACAATATCCAGCATCTGCAACCCGATGTATCTTGTGGTCCTTCAAACCATCGATCCCAGTAAGGATTTGTTGGACCATGTGTTCTGATGTATAAAATATTTAATAAATGAGCAAAATATAAAACTCATGAGACGTGGCGATAAAGCACGAGTAGTTCTTACACTGGCAGTAATGGATCTGGCCTCGTTTCCACATTACTTAGCATCCTAAAGTCCATGTAAGAGAATTAAGTTAGACAACCATAACGTGCACTGAACAAAAACAGATAATTAGTACTTACTCCTTGCAAGCAGTTGACGCCTTTTCCATTTTGTCGAGCAATTCAAGTTCTTCCTGCACATATTACATCATTGATGAATAGTAAATAAACTTGTCGATAGACAACAACAAAGAAGAGTCAATAGACGAGTAATAATCAACAAGAAATACAATATTTTTTTCTGATGTTGACACAAGAAAAGCAACGGTGATCAACCATGTCTAGTTTTAAGCCCTTTCAAAGAACATTTGGACAATGCCACCAAAAATTACACGACATGCAGAAGATGACTTTGCAAATAACAAAACCACCGTAGCTGTCAAACTATGGGCTAATTGTGCATCACACTGAACATATGGACAACAAATTCACATTTGAAAACAAACTCAAAAAAGGCAGGCAGGCCTAGGGAAAAAGAAGGGAACATCAAAAAGAGCAAAAGGATGTTCCATTAATATACAGGTCCATATTCATAAAATCCTGTTGGACTTTGTGCGAATAAATTGTCGCCAAGGTATCTATAAAATATATTTCAGGATTTAGACCCCACTATGTGGGATTATACTGAGTTTTTTGTTGTTGTTGATTTAGACCATAAGAACTTTGCTCGAATATGGAAGAACAAAAAAGCTGTAACGAGGACAGTCAAATTCTAACTCCTGATCGCATCAGTAGCACGTAACTTTCCTTTTTTTTTTTTTGAATAAATCAAGAGTATTATTGTTACACCATGTTGGCCTCAAATGGACATATATAATACAATACACGTTAAGCCTCCCAAAAGTCTTACCCGCCTATCATCTAGACAGACCTACATGTTGTCACCAAGTATTAACTCAATTAAGTCTGCCAATACTGAACAATGAATGGTTAAAAGTATTTGCTTATTATTTACCAACCACATTAGAGATGCGCAAGCACAGCCTGGTGGTTGCACGAATCTCATTCTGGATAGGTGCACACACATTGGTCAAAATAACAAAGAATTAGAGGGAGCAAAATTTAAGCGTATCTAGTTCGACGTAGTACATTTCCAAATAATAGAAAGATACTTGTAATCCTATCGATACAGCTAGTTGCATATGTAATAAGGTTACTGAATGATCGGTGGTATACAATATGAATGGAGAAATATTTGATTCTCTCATTAACAAAGAGGTTATATAAGATGTGATACCCAAAAAATCACATGCATATGAAGAGAAATGGTAAATATTGTATATACGAGCTTCTTAATTGATACATTTGATACTAATATGCATTTTCATGAAGAGGTTGTCACAGTTCATTTAGTCAAAGACTTTCGGCTGTCATTATCTTGTGGCTTCACTTATTAAGATTTAAATGAACTTTTGCAAAAAGGACGAAACATCCTTCTCTATCCAACAAATTCCTTTGCATGAAGGTTATTGTAAGAACTCCTTTACCAGGTACATAACCTAAAAGCTTACTTTTCGAAGTCTTTTGACATAACTCTACCAAATAAAGTTCTTCATGTTCCGAGGATAAAAAGTTTCAAAATTTATGAGCAAGGGATGCTCTGTGTTTCTCTTGACCAATTTTACTTCCCAAGTTTGACATGTAAGGTCACACAGATGCAAAGGTAACTTAAACAACAATGCACCAGGACTAGGTCATCATATAAAGGGAACACCTTTTGTACGGAACAAAAGCATCAGCACAAACTCACAGAACAATTTATCTTGAAATTATCCTGATAAAAGCATGAATGCAAAATTCTAGGTTGTGTAGCACAAGCAGTAAATTGAAGATCCATCCCAGTTAAGATTTCATAACCAAAGTATCTACAACCCTTTCCCAGTGTGTCAGTTTGTTCATTTACAAATCACGTTTTGAATATTTTCTACGACTTCTGGATTTTGTTAAGAGGTTCACATAATATTTGTAAAGCAAATTTGGGACTCAGTCTACTGCCTCATTGAGCACAATAGAAGAAGAAGACCCATATAGTCAAACTAATCAGCTGCGACTAAAGCTTAAGCCTAGTTTTGAATTCTACTTATTAGGGACCAGATTTTGACTTGTTCAAATCTCAATCCGCTTGGTAAATTTGTATTGTTTTTCTATTACAACCACTTATTTGCTCTAGAAAGATTTAGTTCATTTAGATCTTTTACTAAGCCTCAAAATCATCTAAGGCATTATCCGCTCAAAGAATCCAACAGATATGGCCTTTCACCGGAATTCTCTCCATTCCCACCATACAACTACCGCCAGCCAGCACCAACGCATCACTGTGTCAGTCTTTTCTCCATATTTTTTTCTACTGCTACTACTGAGAATATATTACTGTCAATATAATGTAATGGAAGGAAATCACCTCAATACATTATACTCTTTTTATTTTTGATAATGGTGGTACCCGTACCGCATTGCACGCAACTAATTGTTTCACCAGGCACCAGCATCCCCTCACCAACACATGTATTGGATAATCCGGCCCAATATACTTAGGTAGAAGGGAAGAAATTACCTGACTTTTTGGCCTCTCTGACATAATTTCAGTAGATTGTATATTTCAATCTTTTTAACGAGATACCTTTTACTTGATAGAGGATGACTAATTTCACCCCCTGATATCACAAGTCAAGTTTCTTTTCATAGGATCCATGGATAATCGTTTGACTGACGCAACAATTTGATAACTTCGGATCAACTCAAGTGCACATTAAAATGCGAGTTATGAGTGACAACTAATCTAGTAGAATCAAGCTAATTCCAGAGTTGAAGAGGCCTTCTAAGTCAAAGTAGGTATCAAAGTGTGAGTCTTTGTAACAGAACTGATGTTTTCTTGTCTATCTTATTTCTTTCTTAATAGGTGCTCTTTCAGTTCAATTCTCAGTCTAATACCTGAAGTTATATGTGTCTTGCATGAGAGAAGGAAAGTGGATAAACTTTCCTCTTTTTTTTCCTATTAAAGTAAACAGCCTCTCTACCCCCATGATAGGGTAAGGTCTGCGTGCACACTACCCTCCCCAGACCCCACTCATGGGATTATACTGGGTTGTTGTTGTTGTTTCTATTAAAGCAATTTTTTTCTCTGTTTAAAAGGAAAAGTTAGTAAGCAAAAGAGAGAAGGGGTTATGTAGTACATTAGCCACAAAAGTAAAAACATCTAAGTTCAGATTATTACTCCCTACGTCCTAATCTTTATGACACTCTCCATTTTGGAATGTCTGGGCATGTTTGACACCATTCCATTTCTATACAGTTTTCTCAATTTTCAAGAATTCAAATTCATCAAGCGATTAAAAGTTTAAAACTTTGATGTAATGTTTTCTCTACTAAACTAGCTTTTCCACTGTTATTTTAATATATTCTCCACAAGCACGTCAAATTAACATCTTGAACGCAGTGCTCAGTCAAATACCGCCATATAAAAAGGATGGAAGTGAGTATAAAATTCTAGCCCCCTTTCTCAGCTATAATGAAATGACAAAAGCAGAAGCGGAGCTAAGATACGAAGATTATGGGTTCTGAATTTGTCACATAAACCATAGCTCGTCTTGGTTACTGGGTACAAATTTAATGAATTTCCTAATATAGATATAGTTTTTAAGCAAAAGCGACTGGGTTCGGCCGAACCCGCACCTAATAGGCTAGCTCCGCCTCTGGATAAAAGGCCTGAAGCTAAGAACTGATGGAAAGAAGCCGAAGACAACAAACAAAAAATCTCATTTCATAGCCAAAGAAGATCCTTGTATTTGTTTACTTTCAGATAAAACAACCACCACGAAAATTCGTCATCTTCAAAAATCTTCACAGCAAGAAACCCCCGACCAACATAAACTCTTCAAAAAGTTGACATTTTTACGATCTATTCCCCATATTGACCAACAACATCCATGGTCAGGAAAAGCCAAAACAACAGAAAAGCAACTTCTTTTATTAGCAGGCAGTGAAGGAACTCTAGTTCAATTACTCCGATTGGTTTGTGATACAATGATACTTTTCCTCCTCTTACGCATTTTAGATTTCCCTCTCTTCTCTGCCGTCTCTTTCTTTCTCCCACTCCAACATCAATTAAATAGCGCTCCTCATCCTAAATAACAAGACACTCCCTCCACTGACTTTCTATGTTGAATGAATCAGTTCCTTGTGAGAGAAACAAAGTTCACTATGGTACTTTCTTACTTCAGATGTCTACAGAAAGGGGACATCTGTCCATGCCTCATTAGATATTACACCAGCACAATCTTTTTTTTAATCAACCTTCAAAATCAATTCAGCAACACAAAAGTGAAGGCAGCTCACAGTACCACGAAGTATTTCTCTTGCAATGCGGCAGCTTTATAAGCAAACTCTGAACCAGCAGTCAGAAACTACAACAGCTGAGTCATGGATTAAACCATCTCAGCATGAACGAAGAACTAAAGCTTTCTGAGCCATTTTCACCAACAAGTTTCAAAAGCTCTCGCTAGAGCTCCATGCAGCTCCATGCCAACTCCAAAATATACTCGAAACAACAAATACTCAACTCTCAAAAACATAAAGAATTCACTTCAAAATTCAACAATTGTTCTCCTTATATGTCCCATTTCTCCAACAAGTTTCAAATGCTCTAAATAGAACTCAATTCCAAGTCCAAACATATTCAAACGGCTCATATTCAACTCTCAAAAACATTACGACTCCACTTCAAAATACAAAGAATTTCCCCCTACTACATATAGAATGTACCCGAAAGGGGACATACGCTTCAGGCTTTCCACAACTCAAGAACTTTATTCGATATAAGAAATGAAACAGCTCATGTCTCATGAACACATCAAAAAATCGTCGAAAACCCCCTCTTTTCATAATTAAAGTAAAGAAAGCTCTACTGTTTGTTAGTTGATGGTCAACCCTTGTCACCCATATTATCAGGCACATAGAACAATAGATCCCTTTTCTCTTTAACACAATTCATTATTTCCACCTGTACATTATACCAATACAACAGAAGACCGCCCCCTCTCTGAAGGAAAAAAAATTCAAACTTTATCCTCAAATAGAGCAATTAACAACAACCACATTCAGCTAACCAGAAAGAACAATCAAATTTTCAACTTCTAAAGAACAAAAACAACAATAATAACAGTCAAGCCTCAGTTCCAAACAAGTTGGAGTCGGCAATTTGAATCATCACTAACCATGTTACTTCATATAAACTCATCTCAGGCCAATATTATACAAAATAAAACCAAAAGCAAAATTAAAAGCAAAGCCAACAAAAGTCAAAAGAGACATCAAACAAACCTCTAAGAAACGAGTTTCTTGCTCAAGTCTCTTCAATTCAGCAGATATCCTATGTTTCCCTCTTGTATCAGTTGCTGCAACAACCGATCTCAACTGTTCTGAGCTCTCTGATTGCATTATTTTCTTCACACACACACACACACACTCTTTTCTCAAAAGCAATTACCTAAAGAATCAGAACCATGTATACACAACTAACAATGTTCAAACACTGTAAGAAAAGAACCCCATTTATTAAAAAACAAAAAAACAAGAAAAGACCAAATCCCTAAAAGAATCAAAATCGTGTAACAAACTAATAAAACTGTCCAAGAACTAAAAACAAAAGAATCCCATTTGGCTAAAAAATCAAGAAAGACCCAATTTTTATTAACAAATATAGAAACTTTGAGATTCTGTAACTGAAACTTAGAGATTCTTGGACTGTTTAAATAGACAGAAAAAAGGATAGCAGACAATTGAAGAGACAATGCAGAAGGTAAAAGGAGAGTGCTTAAGGGGGTAGTAGGGGGTGGGGTGGGGGATAGGGGGTGGTTTACTTTTGTTGTTTTGTTCTGCAAAAGTGAATTGAAATGTTCCAAGGGGATAGATAAAACAGAATGAAGAAGAAAGATGAAACCAAAAAGAAAAAGGAAAGTTGGCTTTTTGGTATATTTCAATTGCTTTTTTTTTTTGTGAATAATGAAAAAGTTGGTAATCTTTTTTCACTTATTTACTTCACCCTTTTTCTCTCCCACTACTTTACACCAATATTCTGTCTTTTTTTGTCTCTCTTTCCTTCTTACTTGAGGGAGGGGGTGG
>ML332777.1:0-29819 GCA_005239505.1 Nicotiana paniculata
ATCTGAATTTAAGTTGGCTTATAGCTGTGGTTTTCTTTCCTAAAGGACTTGGTTTTGTTTGCTTCCTTGGTTCAATCATTTGGTATTCTTACTGGACTGTTTTTCTGGAAGTTGTTCTTTCAAATATTCCTACCCAAGATTTCTGGGTGTATTCTTGCTAGACTGTTTGGTTTTCTTTGGGGTTGCTGTTTGTTGCTGCTGGGTTCCTCTTCCCTTTTGTTGATTTCTATCTGCCTGACCTTTATTTGGTCAGGACTTTCTGTTGTTATCTTACTCTTAGAGGTATGTAGAACTGAGTTTTTTCTTTATATATGAAATATGAAGATCTGAAATCTGTTGTATTTCCTCCATGAATCTGCAATTTTATTTGCTTAGATTTATTTCTGTATAAACTTATGTGCATATATATGAAGTAACACATTATGTTTGTTTAGATTCTAATCTTTGGATTTTACATAAGGCTGTTTCATCTTAAAACTGCCTGTTATAGGTCTGTGCAATCAATGTTTATGTTGTAAAACAGCATCAAAGGATAATGAACTTAACCTCTCATGGTTAAATTCATCCTACAAGATGCTGAAATACTGGTTTATCCCAGGTTTTAGGTATCTAGATACTGTTATGAAACAACCCTAGGGTAGATGAATTTGGCCCTCTATAATGGTCAAATTCACCCCATATCAGGTGCTTAAACAATAGTTTAGTTGCTTTAAGTCACCCTCTCAAGGGTATAAAATAGGTGATCAAAAGGGCTTTGGAATAAGGAATCTGGATTCTTTAAATGTCCAGATTCATCCTCTAAAAATGCCTAAATTATCAAAGTCCCTGTATAGTTTGAAATTGTGTTAGCATCAGCACTAGGGTAGATGAATTTAATTTGTTGATAATCAAACTCACCCCATGATAAGTTCATAAATGTTAGTAGGTTGGCTGAAGTTTACCCTTCAAAAGGGGTGTAAAGTATGTAGTTGAGAAGGTCATTAGAGTGAGAATCTGAACCCTTGGATGGTCAGATTCATCCTCTAAAAATGCCTAGATAAGCAAAGTTCCTATAGAGCTTAGAATTATGTTAGTTTTAGCACTTGGATAGATGGATTTGACTTTTTAATAGTCAAATTCACCCCCTAGGTAGTGCCTAAACAGTAGCCGAGGGTGCTGAAAATTACCCTTTACGAATATAAAGTGGATAATCAAAGGCTCTTTAGAGGAAAGAATCTGAATCCTTTATTACGATCAGATTTATCCTCTTAAAATGCCTGCCTAACCAAGTCAAGGAATTAATATGGACTGAAGGTCCAAAGTATGAAAAATGACATTCCGGAGTTGAGTTGATCCTTTTATGATCATACTCATTGAGAGAGTGCATACATAATTCTGCCAGATAGTATGGTTTAAACACACGCAATATCAGGATTAAAACTGACCTCTTTGGTTTTGGTGGTTGCACAACACCTAAATTATATTGGGGTGTTCTACAAATTACAAAGAGAAGGCTCAAACGTAAGACCTCAAGAGAGTTTCGAGTCAGCAAATTAGTTAGAATTTTATCTTGCTAGTTTCTTTCATTCTGGAAAGGGTATAGAGGCAGTCAAGTTATAATCCCCCTGTATTTCTTTAGCTTTTCATTGTAATGTAATTTAAGACTGGACTATACGCTTAATTTCAGTTTTATTCATGTTCCTGAAATTTCGAGTTTTGCATTTTTCCTGCTCTGCAATGATATTAGACAAAAGAACGTATGTAAAATCTGTATGAACACACCGTTTGGCTCATTGGAAAAAGTGGTTATTTCAAATTCAGCAGAGTTTCAACATGAATAGAATCAGTAGATTATCTTCAGTTTGTCTTGTGTCTCATAAATTTGCAAAAATCGATGTATACATATGTGTGAACTTTAAACCTTTAGATGCGTGAGATTAGGTTGTTTAGAATTGGTAAGAATTACTATTTCAAAATTAATAAAATCGCTTGTGGTATGATCTTTGTTAGAAATCATAAAATTCTGGAAGAAGTAGAGTGATTTCATCCTGCTTATTCGTATCAGAATTAACAAGTAACCTGTTTAGATACCTGAATTTGATAAGTGTATATATCTGAACGAACAAGGGACATTTTGATTCCCATATTTGCCATCATTGGCTAAAAACACATTCTTTTCAGAACTAGTAGTCCTATTACAAAGAAGAATTGACTTAGGATGGCCTAATGTGATAAAATGAGGCTAGAGGAGGCCATAGCCCATAAGATGTTCTTTTAGAGCAATAAATATTGCTTTAGGAGATCTTCTAGGTAGAATGAATACCCTTAGTTCGAAATTTTGATAAAAATCAAATATTATACCAAAGCTACCTAACCAACACTCGGGAGTGACAACTCATGTCCCCGTCTTCAACTTCAAACTATAATAAAAATCACATGTTGTAATTACGGGTGCATTTCATGTGGCGTAATTATAATGTGTCTAAAAATGACAAGTGCACACCATCGTGACTTGTTTTTCAAGATAAGTCCATAAATATTAAAAGCGGCTAAAAAGTGAAAAAGGGTAAAGCACAATAGCCAAAAAATATGTAAATAATCAGACAATTTAGGCCAAATAATAATAGTTAAGCAACCGTGCTAGAACCACGGAATTCGGGAGTGCCTAACACCTTCTCCCGGGTTAACANAATTTAGGCCAAATAATAATAGTTAAGCAACCGTGCTAGAACCACGGAATTCGGGAGTGCCTAACACCTTCTCCCGGATTAACAGAATCCCTTACTTGGATTTCTGGTCGCAGACATTTTAAACAGCGTCAAAATTTCCTCGGTTTGGGATTTCAATAAATAAATGGTGTCCCGGAACACCGTAAAAATCCGGGTGGCGACTGTGACAAATCCGCATAATGTCACTTAAATTGGAAAAAACTCCCACATCCAACCCTGTGTCGGAAAAAGGAGGTGTGACAATTAGAAGACCTTGCTTAACTTTTCATGTTCTTATTATTCGGTTTCACACCCGATGATCAGTATCAGTATTGGAATCCCGCAATATCAAGATTCACGCTCCTTAACAAAGACAACTCCATATCCAGAGAGGAATCCGAAATCTCTAATTAAGAATGAATGAGAACTTATCACTCCGCACAATCTTGGAGAATCATGTTCAAATTTCGTTCCATACTTTTTGGTATTCCACACGTTAAATCTTGAATGAAGTAAATATTTGCAAATAAAAGCTATAAAACTGAAATAAAGTACCCGAGGGAAAAAGGGGATAGATAGTTTTGAGATCCTAAAAAGGGTTAAAAGCTTTAAATTCCTTCATGTGACATCAATTTATAATTACATAGAAGTTAGTAAAGTACTTTGAATAATTAATGCATAATCCAAGTGTCAAACAGTAATAAGCAGAGAATGATTTTCTTTTAAAGGACACATGAGACTCTAAGAGAAAGCATAATCTACAATGTGTCGGTGAGAAACAGTCACAATCCAACACTAATCTAACTTTTTATATTCCAAATCACATGTTTAAGCATTAAGGCTCAGGGTCATTTTTTTTTTTGTTGATCTGTAATTTTTTTGTTGAGAAATATGTAATGTTTAGCCGCTCCCAAAAATAATAGCAACAAAATGTATTTTTTTTATATATGCGTATTGTATACATATAATATACATATTTTATACTCCGTTCTAATTTATGTGAAACTATTTCTTTTTGTTCCATTCTAAAAAGAATGACCACTTTCTCAATTTGGAAACAATTTAGCTTACAATTCTACCCTTAATGAGAAAGTTTTATAATTACGCAAATATTCTGGGCCAATTTTGACTTGTTTAGGACCACAAATTCAAAAAGTCTTCTTTTTTCTTGAACTCCGTGCCCAATCAAATAGGTTCACATAAGTTGGTAAAAATAGCACGGGCTAGCTAGTTTTCGGACTGGTCATTGAAAATATAGCCAACATTTGCAAAGTCATTGAAAAATAGCCACTATTTTGCTGCAACACAGAAAGTTCCAGCATAATATACTGGAGATCGGTGCACCTGTGCATGAACTTTCCAGCATATTATGCTGGAATTCCAGTATATTATACAAAGACTCTAGTGTAATATACTGGAGTTCCAGTATACTTATGTTGGGACTCCAATGTAATATATTGGAGTCCCAGTATATTATATTAGAATTCCAGTATATTATGCTGGAGTATTTTTCGAATTTTGAACAGTGTTTTCGTTCAGATTTATCTTTACATGAAAAGTGAATAAATTTCGATTACTTTTGAAACTATGCCTATTTTTTAGTGACCACTTGTAAATCTGGCTATTTTTGAAATTTTCTCCCTAAATTGAAATGGAGAAAATAGTATATTTTTTGACTAACGAATGCACTTAATTCCGACTGTTCGGTCAATATTGTATTTTACTCTATCTTTTTCCCTTGTGATTCATTAAGGCAATCTTTTGAGAGGATTGAAAAACAAATAAAAGTACCTCTTTCTGTATTTTAAAGAAACTTATTTTGTATTTGTTACCCGAAATTGAAAATACCCCAAAATATTCGGCAATCTAATAAATTGAATCACGAAAATCGTCTATAATATTTTGAAATCACAACATTTTTCCATGCTATACTTTTGATGGTATTTTCTTTCAATTATTAATGGCAAAAGTGCTTTCTTTTTCACGTTAAATGTGACAAAAACAGAACGTAAATGGTATTCACGTTTTTTAACAAACTATTTTCATGATATGGAAATAACGAAAATGAGAGGTCCGTCGCTATTAAATTGTTGACTAAAATAACACAAGAAAATTAACTTTAATTGGAACCCAATAACTGTACTAAAATAAGCAATTTTACATTATGAGTCGCAATAATTACTCCTTTCATCCTAATTTACATCTGTACAAGAAAAGATTAATGATTATTTTCTCTTTATATTTTTTTATTTAAACATCTTTCTTTTCCTCATTTACTACATATATTCCGTAAATGGTAATTCTATAACTTTTCAGTTATACCCATTTAATAATTCTGACCATAATTGCCCGCCGGCAAAGCGCGTAGAGCCCACAGATCATCTCATCACGTTGTTTGTTCAATTCAAACAAAAGAAGAAACTAAAATAAAAAGAAGAAAATCAGAAAAAAATAACCCCTATAAAATATAAAATAAATTATATTTTAAAAAAACTACACTACACATAGAAAAATAAACAAAATATAGCAGAAATTAGTCAGTTACATTTGCTCCCTTTGATCCATTTTAATTCTCGTGTCTTTCTTTTATATATCCCTTAAAAAATAATTAATAAGAAAAACTTTTTAATTATAATTATTTATATCTTTAATCAATCAATAATGCTAAGGCAAGATGGAAAAAAATAATAAATTATACCTGAATTTCTAAAATGAGACTTATTTTGGACCAGATATATGTAGTAACTGCGACAACTAATATGGAGCGGAGAAACTAAAAAAATTGCACTAGAAACAGAAATAAACAAAAAAATACAAAAGTAATCTCCAAAAATGAATTTCCAATAAATCGTTTTTATTAAATTTAATAGTTAAAAGTTCTCACTTTTAACAAAGGAGACCTTTTTTTGTCATTTTCTCAGCAAATCACAGTCATACAGAAAAACGAGTGAAGAAGCTGTGTAAGCAAAACGAAAAACAGAATTCTAACATTTCACACTTCGCCATTTATCCGATTCAAATCACTCACACTTTTCAATGCCAAATTCCAAATACAACTCACTGAATCAAATTCTCGCCGATTAATTGACAATGACAATGGGCCGTAGCTCGGCGAGTTCCGGCGACGACAATAATAACGATGACAATGCTATCAACTCCGGCGGTGGATTTCACTCGATCCGTGACCGTTTCCGCTTCAAGAGAAATTCACATAAACCTGTGCCTCCGCTGCCGTCGCCGACGTTATCGCCGGATCGGCAGTGGAAAACAGCGGCACGATCTCATCATCATCATCCGCATCACTATAACCGATCTTACACTAGGAGGCTGATTTTTTATTGTTTTAGAGAGAGATCGTGGTTATATTTGTGCATATTTTTGGTTATTTTTGTGTTTGCGTTAGCGTCTATGGTGTTACAGAGTTCAATCATGTCGGTGTTAAAGCAAGGGAATGAGAGAGCTCGTTGGCGGTGGTCCGTTAGGGATGATTTGAAGTTAGGGAGTTCATTGGAGTTTGTTCAACAGCGGAGCTTTCAGCTTCGTAATGGCTTGGACTTGCTCAGGAATCAGCCTAGAATTGGTGTTCGGCTTCCTCGGATTGCGCTAGTAAGAAACTCTATATTGCCTTGTGTTTATGTTTAAGTATGCGAATTGCTTTATTAGTTATTTTGGAATTACTGTAGAAGAACCTCGGGGAGCTACAGCGATGGCTTAGAGATGTGGAAGAAAGCAAGTTAAAATTTAATCAGATAATGAATTTGTAGTAAAATTCCAATTGAAGATTTAGGAAGTCAGTGCAGAAGTTGATACTTACATGATCATGCTCAATTGTTGGTTAGAACTAGAGCTCTTCTTTGATACAACATCTTTATGATTCAGAAGAACTCCAGCTGCTCATGCACACTCTGTTAGAACACTGATTGAAATTGTTCTCTTCTAGTTCCTCCACCGAACTGTAGTACAAAAGGAATGGAACAGCTATGACGCGGTTCGTCGCCAAGCCCACCTCTCTCTCTTTTTCTCTCGTTGTAAATCTTTGGTATCCCTATCATTGTCCACGTTGGGCTGACTCCGTTAGGAAAGAAGCCCCTACTGATATTGACTGGCATGTTGATAGGCTATAAGTTGGCTGTTTGCTATTTCTATATGAAGCCTACTTGGTGCGAGAACTCTGATGTCAATCTATCTAATAGTATAAAGCTTACAACAACATAGCAAGAGACTGAAACTTATTTTTTAGTATAGGCTAAGTGCTTACATAAACATATGGTAATGCAACCACCTTAGTCAATGATTACTAAGCTAGCGTTAAGAGTGTGGTCTAGTGGTCAATAAAGTGAGAGAAGAACTATAAGGTCTCAGGTTCAAATCCCAGTAGAGCCAAAAAATTGTGATTTCTTTCCATTTGCTTAAGCTTTGGTTGTTGCTCTGTGCCTGTGCTGGTGGGAGGCAGCATGTAACATGGAATAGTAGAGGTGAGCGCGAGCTGGTCCCGACATCAACGTCAGAAATAAAAAAAAAAGAACTTCCGCTGCTCATTGTATTTCCAAAAGAGAGTAACTAAGGGGAGTAACTGAATGATAGAGCTTGGACAAATTTATATGAACCTGATATTTTATAGATATGTTTTTTCATGTCAATGTGAGAGCAATTGGATGATACGGGTTTAAAATTTCAATTTAAAATATGTTTTACAGATCAGTTTGCTTCATGAATACGAAATGCTTTATTTTGGTAAGTAAGTATGAGTGCTATCACATTCATGTTTACTTACAAAAAATGCATTTGGAGTTATTCCTCTGACTTGTAACCTCTAGTCGCACAAATGTAATGGATGGAAACCAAAAATAAATAAATAAATTGGTGTCATGCACATCAAATCAATGATTTAATTGCCAATTACTTGTAGATTGTATTTCTTTTTTCTTTTTGGTTGATCGCACAAATGTAATGGATGGAAACCAAAAATACACAAATAAATTGGTGTCATGCACATCAAATCAATGATTTAATTTCCAATTAGCATTACTTGTAGATTGTATTTCTTTTTTCTTTTTGGTTGAACCTGTAAGATCTAGATGCATGGAACTGCAGTTTGTACTAGAGATTTAGAGATCTGGAGATGATGGCTGATGATTCAAACTTAAGAAATTCATACCGTCGCGTGAATTGTGATAGTGGCACCATCTCTTTACTAGCCTGGAACTATAATTTTAGTGTTTGCTTGAATTTGGGGGATATGCCATCACTTTTTATTTATTGAGGAAGATGAGTGAAATAAAATATGAGCAGAACATTTTGACATGTTTAAGAATATATAAGATCCCCTCTTGCTTAATAGTCAATATTTATGACCTGTGATCGTTACCTGGTTTCTGCAGTTATTCAATCTTAGCAGATGTGAGTTAATTTATTTTACATGGATTATGCCTTTCCAGTTGCTAGTTTTAAAATGCATAGAGAAAAGACTGGGTTGAGAATCCCTTCTCAAAAAAAAAAAAAAAAGGTTGAGAATCAAGTCTCCATTCTTTATTTGGTTTCAATCATATTATATTATATTATCTTCGGTGTTGCTTCCTATATCGAGATGCATTTTGCATTGGTCTCTCTAGCTTTCACAAATTTAACCATGCTTCAATTTGATTGTGTAAGGTCTTAGGAAACATGAAGAAGGACCCACTGTCATTGATGCTGTCTACTGTGGTGAAGAACTTACGGGGACTAGGTTATATGATTAAGGTAATTTCTGGAAACTTTAAATTATAATATCTGTTTGCTGTATCCTATATATGTACTATCTATAGAGATAAAAAATTAAGCATCTACATTGCAATTATTCTATATTTCAGATGGTATTTCAGCTAAAAGGATTGTTTTTACCTGAAAATTTTATTTGAGATTCATATATGACCAACTTTTATTTACGATTTGAGTGAAAATTTGGCTGTGAAGTAATTGGGCTGAGAACTGGGTTAACGTGCCCCATTGAGATTAATACACTTAAAGTTCAGGGAAATAGAAGTAGGTTCTTCTCTTGGAGCTGGGAGGGGACTGATCTAGCATATTTGTGGAATTAGGTTTTAAATGGAACCATACTATCATTTGTTCTCCCCATTTACTTTACAGTTTTTAGTTTGAGTTATAGTCATTCTTATTTCTTATGGTTGCTTTTCTTTCTCCCATCTGTATCTTTTAAATGAAAATTGCATCACATATCTAATTATGGACATTTTAATATGTCTGTAAGACATTTGTTCTATCTTAAAACGTGGGATTAAGCTAAGATAGGCGCGAAATATGGTGTCCAGATCTAAGTTGTGAAGCACCTTGTTTGATAGTGGTGCATAATGATTATGTGCAAGCATATATCCCACTTAAAACTCTTCTTTGCAGATATATGCTGTGGAGGATGGCATTGCAAGGTCCATATGGGAAGAAATAGGAGGGCAAGTGTCAATTTTAACCGCTGAAAGATATGATCTCATTGACTGGTCAATGTAAGCATGCTTTGCCATCTTGGATCCTCATGACAGTCCATTTCCGTAACTTTCTATCGCTGCTATTAATTAGCTTGGTATATATTAGTTTCTACATTTTCATTTGTGCAGTTTTGATGGTGTTATTGCCGATTCACTTGAAGTTAAAAATGCTATATCAAGGTATGGCTAGCCTGTTAGATGAAGCTTACTTTTCATTACTCTAGCAGATTATTCTCTAATCATGCATATTTCAATTGAGAAGTGGTTATTTTAAGTGACTTGATATGTCCAACTTCTCATAAAAGCGAGCTGATATGTCCAATTATTAAAACTAAAAATGGTCAGAAATTCAGAACTGGAATTACCTAGAGTTGGACTTGGAGCTTGGAAATTTGAAGACTTGCTATGTTCTGGATAACTTTTATTCAAAATTTATCTGCCAAATAAAAGGAACTTTTTGAAATAGAAGGTCAAACCCACAATTCAGTTTGTTATAGGTAAATAGTGCTCACATGTAGATACGGTTGTTGGTGTCATAGGATAGTCATGAGAAGTATAACCTGGTAGGTTGCCTTTGTTTTGTACAGATTACTGGTGAATAATAATATTGTTTTAATTGCCAAAAAAAATAGTGCTCACATGATATTCAGTTCTGAATCTGATGTTATTGCGGAAATTTTAGCTATTTTAATGTGACATGTACGAGCAATGAGTGCTCTTTACAGTATCCTTGTCCTCTATTCTGAAGTTTGTTCTCTTGCAAGAGTTTTAAGCATTACTAGTGCATATGCTGACTTGTACAACCTAAAAGAAAATATGCTTGAACCTAGTGTCACAATAACATTTGAAGGAAGAACGCTTCTATACGATGTTAGAATAAATCATTCCTAATGGTCAAGCGGACTTTACATTGTTATCAGACGATGTCAGCACTAGTATGTTCATTTTTTAACGCTACATCCTTGGTGTACTCTAAATGGTGCATACAAAGTACCATAGCCATGTCACTCCTGCCTGACATGGGTATGTCTAGGCAATACAGGGAGACCACATAGCAAATATGAATCTAGATCTTGAACTTAGAAAATTCTTTGCATTCTCTCTATTTTGTTTGAGATATATGGTTTGTGAGTTCTATATTTATGCAGCCTTATGCAGGAGCCTTTTTGCTCTGTCCCCCTTGTATGGATAATTCAACAAGATACTCTAGCAAGTCGCCTTCGTCTCTATGAAAACCGGGGCTGGGAACGTCTTATTTCTCATTGGAAAGATGCTTTTCGCAGGGCTGATGTTATTGTATTTCCAGATTACTCTTTACCGGTATATACAATATTCTTCTCTGTTTTTTGTTCTGAGTTCTTTTTTCTTTTCAGAATTCTTAGTGCACATCAAGCTTTTCATGTACTCAACTGTCGCGTTTCTCCTGTTCTAGATGTTATATAGTGGGCTCGACTCTGGAAACTTCTTTGTGATCCCGGGATCACCAAAAGACAGTTGGGCTGCTGACAGTTATAATAGGAGACATTCAAAATCTCAGTTAAGGGAGGAATATGGTTTTGACAAAGATGATCTCTTGGTTTTGGTGGTTGGAAGTTCCATCCTCTACAATGAGTTGTCTTGGGATTATGCTTTGTCTATTCATGATATAGAACCTTTGCTACTCAAATTTGCTGGAAGTAACGGTGTTGAAGAGAGACTGAAGTTCGTTTTCGTGTCCGGAAATTCCAGTGATGGGTATAATGAGGCATTGCAGGTATAAGTCTTGAATGCTGTGTTAGTAATTCTTAGTTTCGGCATCCTGTTTCCCTCTTTATTCTATCCTTGTAATTGACGGCTTACCTTCGCCTTTCTCTGCTTCACTATTGTTTCATTTCGATGTTAAAAAAGTTTTGTTGTTTGAACTGTAAAAAGGATAATGCTTCTTAGGTATACGTTAGCATAACAACTGAAACTCATTTAGCTGAGGAAATTCTAAATCATTTTCTCTTGAGTGTACACGTTTAAGGCCTTTGTTCTTGTAGGTGCCTACCTGAAATTTTCATCCTTCTTTTCATCTATAAGATGTCTTTTCCATTTTCCGATGTCTTCATTTCTTGCAAGTGCTTTACTGTGTTATTTGTTTGATTGAGATGAAAGTTCTAGTGACATTGAGTGATGCTTCACTTCACAACATTTTGTGGTAGCAGTAATGTGTGGTTTACTGACTATTATCTTATGCCATAAAATAAAAACAACTATATGTCTCAAAATTTGTAGGATATTGCTACTCGTCTGGGACTTCGTGAGAGATCTCTTTCACACCATGACATGAAGGGTGATGTTAATGGTATTATACTGATTGCTGACATTGTCCTCTATTCTTCCTCTCAATACGAACAAGAATTTCCTCCGATCCTGATACGAGCTATGTCATTTGGGATACCAATTGTTGCACCGGACCACCCTGTCATTAAGAAATATGTAAGTCGATTAATCTTATTATTGACAACCTTTGTAAGTCGATTAATACTTTGCTTCTTATTTTGTCTTTTCCTGAAGAACTTTCTGTATCCAGGTTGTTGATGAAGTTCATGGAATCATCTTCACTAAACACAAGTCCAATGCATTGGTGCAAGATTTCTCAGTACTTATATCTAATGGAAAACTTACGAGATTCGCTCACACTATTGCATCTTCTGGGAGGCTGCTTTCCAAGAACATGCTTGCAGTTGAATGCATTACAGGGTACGCGAAGCTGCTGGAGAATGTCATAAATTTCCCATCTGATGTCATACTTCCAGGAGACACTTCTCAGCTTAAGCAGGGCTCATGGGCGTGGGGTTATTTTCAAAAGGATGTAGAGAAGAGTAATGACATAGAAGATCCTCAAGTAAAGGATGTGGATCCAATAAATTCCAGTGTTGTTTATGACCTTGAAGTAGACATGACAGGTTTTGTTCCTTTGATGAATGTCTCTGGAGATGATTCAGAAGCTCTAGAGGACTTTCCAAGTGAGTTGGATTGGGACATCTTGAATGAAATGGAGCGTTCTGAGGAAGTAAATAGACTGGAGATGGAGGAGGTATGATAATACTTTCTACTGACAAGTAGTCTTCCCGGGTCCATTCCACACTACCATAACCAAAAAAAAAAAGGAAAAGGAAAAAAAATAGAAAAGGCAGATCTTTACTTGTCTATGTTTTTATTTTTCTTGAATTCCCTTTGATGCAAGATCTGTTGAGCATGTTTTTTCAATATGTAGATTGAGGAAAGAATGGAAAAGGACATTGGTGATTGGGATGAAATATATCGTAATGCTCGAAAAGCTGAAAAGCTTCGTTTTGAAACTAATGAGAGGGATGAAGGAGAGCTGGAAAGGACTGGGCAACCAGTATGCATTTATGAGGTTTATGATGGAGCTGGAGCATGGCCATTTTTGCATCATGGCTCTTTGTACCGTGGATTGAGCCTAGTGAGTTCCTGTTGCTTATTCTCTGTATTTCAGTTTCTTACGGTTTCCTTTCTTTTTTATTGGTCTCTTTGTACAGAAAAAATAAGTGAATTTTTTAAGAACACAATGATATATGTTATTCATATTGGCTAATGCAGATTAAGTACATTCCCTTAGCTTTTATTTTACTTCATTATGTTACATCTTTAGTTTCTTTGGTTCTAACTATGGCATATTCTCTTAGTCAACTAAAGCACGGAGGTTGAGGTCAGATGATGTTGATGCAGTTGGCCGGCTTACCCTTTTGAATGAGACATACTACCGGAATATCCTCTGTGAGATGGGTGGCATGTTTTCAATTGCAAAACATTTAGATAATATTCATAAGCGACCCTGGATTGGATTTCAGTCATGGCGAGCTACTGGGAGAAAAGTATGTTATTAGTTCTTGATGAATCTTTGATGTGTGAACGTTTTGTTGTAATGTTAAAATTGGCATTGTCATATTCACATACAATCTTCTATGTACTCTTTTCTTGTTAACAAGTTCCATATTGGCTTCTGTACTAATGTATCAGGTTTCCTTATCTAAAAATGCTGAGCTGGCCCTAGAAGAAACAATACAGGCAAAGGCTAAAGGTGATGTAATATACTATTGGGCACATTTGGATGTGGATGGTGGATTTACAGGAAACAACGATGCCCTTACTTTCTGGTCAATGTGCGATATTTTGAATGGAGGCAACTGCAGGTATTACGTCGTGTACAGTGGAATTTGAACAGACTGATTTATTTCAACATTACTCATTTCTGCTAGCACTTTCTCCTTCCCTTGGTGGATAGATATCTTGTATTTTGAACAATCTAGATCTCTGTTACAGAAATTTGAATGAATGACCCATTTATTTAGTTTCATCTAATATTAAATACTATAATAGATTTCATGTTCTGAAGTCCAAGAAGCTGGAAATTGGAGATTTCAGAAGTTCGTGTCCTAGAACGTACTATGTTAAAAGAAGAGAGTTAAACAGGAAACTGGAAATTTTTGCACCGTGCACTTCTGAATAAATATCTTCACCTTATGTGCAGAGGACGGGTGTGCTTTTTCTTTTAATGGAGATTGTCCTTTCAAAGTTATCTCAGCTAACTCTCATTCTTTAACATTCTTTTAGAACTGCCTTCCAAGACACATTTCGTAGAATGTATGGCTTACCGTCACATATAGAAGCTCTCCCACCAATGCCAGAAGATGGAGGGAGATGGTCAGCAGCACATAGCTGGGTTATGCCAACCTCTTCTTTTCTGGAGTTCGTTATGTTTTCCAGGTAATCTAGGCAACAAACATACTTATGCAGTGGGGTCGCATTACTTGCATAAATTTTTATACTCGAGTTCAAAATATGAATTGTATATTTGAACTAAAATGGTTTGAATTCCAGGATGTTTGTTGATGCTCTGGATGGTTTGCACGTGAATTCAAACAATAGGACTCATTGTATACTGGCAATCTCGGCATTTGAGGTAAACCTATAGACATAAGTTGCATTAGTATAAGTTTACATTTGGTACAAAGTAATGCTGGTTAGAAGGATGAGTTCTTATGTTTGATTCTTTCCGGTCCCACCAGAAGCAGCACTGTTACTGTCGGGTATTGGAACTGTTGGTAAATGTCTGGGCCTATCACAGTGCACGGCAGATGGTTTACATTAATCCTCACTCAGGCGTTCTGGAAGAGCAGCATCCCATTGAGCAGCGGAAAGGATATATGTGGGCAAAGTACTTCAACATAACATTGTTGAAGAGTATGGATGAAGACTTGGCAGAAGCTGCTGATGACAATGTCCATCCATATGAAACGTGGTTGTGGCCTTTAACGGGAGAGGTATATTGGCAGGGGATATATGAAAGGGAGAGAGAAGAGAGATACAGGCAAAAAATGGACAAGAAGAGAAAGACAAGAGAGAAACTACTCGAAAGAATGAAACACGGATATAAACAAAAGACACTGGGAGGATAACACATCTTGGCTAGAAGAGCTTTTTGACACCATTTGTGAATCACTTGGCTCCTAATACGGCAAGCAAGCTCATTTTTGCTCTGGGCTTGTGGATGAAAGAGAACGACGCCAACACAGGAGTTGTTATAATTCTTTCTAACTGCATCAACATACGGACACTGACATAGACTGACCTAACTACATATATTCATATGGATGGAGAGCGAGTTAGGCTTAGCAAGAGCGAGTACATTATCTGTGGCTCGCACGCAGTTTTGCAAGCTTTTGTAACGAATATCTTATGCGGCTTGTTACAAGTCTCTGATTCCAAGAGGCGCATTCTCTAGTGGAGATTTCGTTTCTGCAATATTCGAAACGCACAGAGCATCTACAGAAATTGTATTCTTTCGACAGTGTATATACATTTTTCTGCAATAAAGCAAATGCAAATTCGTATTACTATGCTCGGGAAGAATCTCTCTCAACAATTTCTCAAGGGTTCTTTGAATCTTTTTGCGCTCATGAGTTTGGGACACGGTTCCTGCCACAACGGTGTTTGATTTTTTTGCTTTTTCACAATTTGTTAGTACCCCTGACTGGCTGGAATAAATATATAATGCAGAATTCAATCTAGACAGTCAATCTCAGTAAGTAGCTCAATAAGACCATGAATGGAGGCAGGCTTTAGGGTTGGTTTTGTGAGTTCAATTGAATTGAATACATTATTTTAGATTTGAACTATGTATACATATGAGAAAAACTATAAAATGTATACATATACCAAGATCAATCTAGTGAATTTAGATCTTGGATTTGCCTCAACCATTTGAGTAGCTACAGGTGACAAATAGGTGGATTGGGTGAAGGTATTAATTAGCTACAAGATACAACAAAATCTCTGAAATTTATGGTTATCGTTTCTGAAGAGTTTCATTCATATTCTTTTTAAGATATGATAATTTCGTGAAATTTTTTCCGATAAATGAAGAGAGAAATATAGAAGATAACCTGTAAAATTGTATATTTCTAACGTTCGGAGAGGAAGTTAAAATGTTTAAAATCCCACACATACAAGTGCAACTTTGCAAATATCAAGTTCTATCAAAGACTTCAATATTACAACAATAACAATGACTGCGAGTGTGTACTACGTATGGCAAGAAAGAAACCAAAGATTTCTTCAGAGGAAATAGATAAAAGTGTTGAAGTAATTAGCAAGTTGATACTCGAGGATATACACCGGAGAGGAAATTGCAACAAAAAGATCGTTGGACAGTTGGGGAATTTGAACTTTATCCTTAGTTGATATAGTTTGAACATATGTAACAAGGGGAGGTTGATGATTACCTTTTGTTTTACTTATATTTTTCTTTGGTATATAAAAATTTTTAATTACCAAAAATAAAAAAAAGGATGCATCCCTAGTTGAGGTTGCTATACTTGGTTTAACATGTCACTCGTGACAATGCTTTTCAAACCTTTATAAAATACTAATGTGGGAAAAATAAATATTTTGACCTTGTCTAATACTCTTTCCGTTTCACGTTATGTGACACTTTTCGAAGTACGATGTTAAAACTAAAATTTTACATATATAAAAATAATATAAGTCATAATAGTTAATAATTCAAAAAGTTTTTTGTGAAAAGTATTAAAAAAAATAATCTTATTTGACTCGTCAAATAATAATAGTGTCACAGAAAATGGAAGAAAGAGAGTATTAACAAGCTATTACACCACTTTCCCTTACTAAAATAAACGGCAGATAGAGGATGTGTTTGGAAAATGTTTAAGTTAGGAATTCGATTATTCAATTGACTTTCCAAAAATAAAAAAGAAAATTATTCAAGTGACTTTAGTTTTTAATTCATTTTTCCACCCTCATGTTACAAAAGCTCAATAAAAGAAAATTCAAAATAAATAATTAACCCGCCTTCTCGCTGGACCAATAGAAAAATGGGAATGTTTGGACTCAACACAGCAGTCTCTCACTCTTCCTCACTGTGTAGGGTTTATCACTCTCAAACCCCTCGCTTCTTTCTTCCTTCATAGAAAAAACCCAGGTAAATTTTGCTATACAATTTTTTTTTTGGCTGATATAACTTTAACTGCGTAGTTAAACAATTTTAGCTTTATGGAATTGCGGAAAATCTGAATGTGGAAATGGGGTCATAGTCCTTCTTTTTTTTTTGCTCATTTTGATTAGTTTCCTGAGTATTAGAGCTCAAAAGATACAGGAATAGGAGAATAACAGAAATATTTCTTGGTGGGGTTTTAGCTTCTTAATGATTTTGTGATAATCTTGGTAGTTTAATTTTGAATTTCACTTCCTTCTCAAAAAAAATAATAATTTGTTTTTCACTTCGAATTTCTCATATTGTATATTGGGGTTTCATTTACCTGTTCTTATTGATAGTGTTTTTGTACTTATGTATTGCTGGAGATGGAGGAGGAAAAACCTGAATTTTCAGATGGAAAGAATGTTTTGATTTTTTTTTTCTTTTGTGCTTTTAAACACTACTTAGTAGGCGTTTGGACATGATTTAGTTGAGATTTGACAAAAGTAGTATTTGAAGCTGAAATTGAAAAATGGTATTTGTAGGTTTAGTGTTTCTGAATAGTCCTTTAGATTTTAAGTATATCTGTACTATGTTACATGTAATATGGCCTCTATGTGTAATATGTTGGAATCCATTTTTCTTATTTTTCTTTCTATTTCCCTCATTTTGAGAATCTTTATAAGAAAAAGTTCCCTTATTTGTTAATTCAGCTTTGGAGTTTCCTAATTTGATGTTGATGCTTAACATTTTCTGTTGTTCAGCATTTCGGCTTTACATGAGTTGCTGAAAGTTAAATATGCAGACAATTAAGGGTGGTTGGGTTGGACAAACATTTGCACTTGCTTCTTACAATGACTCTGGCAGCCGGAAGACTAGGATTAGGCGTTCGAAAGAGGAGAGAAAAACGATGGTTGAAACTTTTATAAAGAAGTAAGTGACCTTATCATTACTTCTATAAACCATGCAATTCTGATAATTTCTGCCAAGTCAAGTTGATTTGGACCAATATGTTTAGGGTTTAGAACAACACCTGTGTTGCACAGTTCTAGTAGTTCAGAACCTATTCTTCTTTCAAATTCTTCAAATGCTTTAGTCTAGCTAATGAATCACCTATTATTTTCTGTGTGTGAACTTTGCCAAAAACAGGTTTTTCAATGATATTTTCCTTAAGAGTATCCGATACATATTTGATTTGTGACCTAGAGATTATGTTATAGTAGTATCAAATTTGACAGATTAAGACTTCCGCGGGCCCTAGTTCTAGGTGTCCTCAATGGCTTCTGGCAAGTGGGCAGAGATGGAAATGCACAACTGGTTGACATTGCCCCTTGTCATTATATTTTATTGATGTTCTCACTTCTCTGCATATGATGGGTCATAGTGATAAAAAAAACCTTTGGATGCTAAGGTGAATGTAGACATTACCCAATGACAAGTACCTGGACCCTGGTTAAGCCATTTGGTTTATGCTTGCTGATTTTACATAACAATTAAGTTTATTGATATGTTAGATAGCTATAGATGAGAAAGGGAACAAGTTGAAATGCAAGACATGTGCTCCGTCCATTATTTCTTTGCAAGTAAATAAGGTTCCATTGAACTAAAAGTGTCTTTTCTCGTTTATGGGAAGTGTACAGAACAGTCTGTAAAAACATGTTGATTTCTATCACGAATTCCATTTTTTTTATAGATGTAGAAATCCTATGTGCGCTTAGAAATATGTAGAAAAACAACAAGATGTTAGACATTTGGGAGAATGGTAACCCCTTTCCATCAAAAGCTCTTCTATTTCTAACCTTACAAATTGTCCGGATCTTGGCATGTAAAATCCTATTTGTTTAGTAGGATGTAGAATCATTTGTCTATCCCTCATAGTTCTATTCAGCTTCACAATATGTTTAAAACATCGGTTGGCATCATCCCCTCATTTCTCTCATATTCAGCATCAAACTTCAAAGTTGTATAACAGTGTTGCAATGTAATATCCTCTCATTTTATGTGGTGCAGCTGATTTTTAATATGAAAATTGCCAAATTTTGAATTTTCAAATTAAGGGGTATTAGCTCATATGTTGAAAATAAAACTCTAATAGTCGAGAGTAAAAATTCTATCTACTAAAAGTGTTTAGATTTTCTAAATATTTAATTAGCATTTTGAATAAGTCACGACTAAATGGTACAGTTAATCTCCAATTTCAAATCGTATCAACTACAAAAAGGTAATCATGTCAACAACTTTGAGCCTGATAGGGCACTTTAGGGTGCCAGAACACTTAATAATAGGATAAATATGTTTTTCATAGGTTGTTATTTGGGTCATCTATACCTAGGTGAATATCTTTAGAAGGTGCTAGGGAAGTAAAATTTTCAATCGTCTTTGGAGCACCAATTCTTACTTAACAGCAGTTGGATCAATAGAATGACATCTTATCTGCACTTGCCTTTGTTGATTGCAGATATCAGACGTCAAATAATGGGAATTTCCCATCACTTAATCTGACGCACAAAGAAGTTGGTGGCTCTTTCTACACAGTACGAGAAATAGTTCGCGAGATAATTCAGGAAAATAAAGTTCTAGGTCCAGCTAAGTTGCTTCCTCGAGAGCAAAATGATGTCCATTTTGCAGAACAATATCCACTAGGATCCATATCAACTGAACCACAAAGTTTGTCTTTATCCAAGGAGAGCCATGTTATGTCAACTTTTGCACCCATTCAATACATGGGTAAAAGTGAAGCTGATTTTGGCATGAACACACAGCTTGATGTAGCTGAAGCGAAGGCTGCAGATGATGGACCAAAAACTAGCACAAGTGACTTCAATGAAAGAATTGAACAATCGGATGAATCGTACATAATTGATTCTGAGTCTGATCATCAAATAAACAAGGATGAGTTTTCATACTCTAGTGGGATAAATGGATTTGACCAGGAGCTGCGCAATGAACAGATGGTTGGTGATTATGAGACAACTGAAGAAAATGAAATTTCTGGTAAATCTGACTTACGTGACGACCTCTCTGTCAATCATCAATATACTAATTCACAAGTTTTAGATTCTTCTGAGATCATCTCTGACCCTGTGAATGAGAGTCTTAGCAGTGAGGTCAATGCTTGTCATCCTACAGTTGAAATGGATGAAACTTATGAAGAACCAATATTTACAGAGTCAGTGGTAAGAGAGGGTCTGGAAGTTAAAAGTGAAAGGACTGAACCAGAAGCGTCAAAAGCTAAACCTCTTAAAACAACAGAACTACTAGTGGAGCAGTTTCCCCTGCGGCCTATTTCTAAGAAAATAGATGACTTGGATTCAGGATTAAATGAAACAACCAATGTAGCAAAAACATCCAAAGAAACAGAAATTGAACAGGACATAACAACCTCTTCAAAAAAAGATGCTCAACTGATAAATGAGCCAGTTGATGTCATGACAGCTGATCCAACATCAGAAAAGGCCAGTAAACTGTCGGACGAGAAAGCAGAGCTGAAAGCTAGGGATGCATCATTGGAAATTTTAAGTGCCTCAGAAGAAAGAGCGGCTGTTGCCAATGATGTAATAGTTAAGGCCTCATCAACAGTAATTGGGGTAAGCTTTTGTTAAGCAGTTAACTGTAACTATGTTGATGTAGGTTGAGTGTCAAAGTTCCTGCATTTGCTTTCTTATTTTTTGAACTTTATCTTTTGTTCTGAAAGCTTATTTCCACTGGTGCTTGTCTTAAACTCTTAATGCACTCATCATTGGTTTGGGGTTGTACTTGTGACAAATGTATGGGAAATAGAGTTCATGACTTCAATGACAATCTGAAGCTTGCAAATTCATCTCGTCGGACATGCCCTAATGATGAGGATGTGTATATTTTGTCCACACTTCTTGGCATCTATCACTGTTAGTACTGTAATGGCTAGTATTAAGTTTAATTGGGGAAAAAAGGAAATTTGAAGTTTTATGGGGCATGTGATTTCGCGAATGTGCTAGAGGTTCTTAAGTAAGGCTATTCTGACAAAGTTGAGTGTATCTAACCCCTTTAGCGCTTAGTAGCGTAACTATTAATAGTATTATTGTAGAGTTTCCTTTCTCTTTTGGGCGGGTTGGGTTGGTTTGAGATCCCGGGTTTACATTGTTTCTTCGTAGTGAGTGGGAAAGAGACCTAGCATGTATAAAACTACGGTGTAGTATGTATAGTAGATTCAAAAGCCAATATTATCTTTAGATGGAATGAATTAAACCTTTTCTCCAAGTGATGCGTGTTCCTTGGCTCCTTGCTGTATAATGCTGGAGGTAGTTACTTCATGCTATTATGGCCTGATTTTAAGAAGGTTGAGATGTTCCAACTTTTTATGGTTTCTTTGATTTTGATAAACAAGATTTTCCGTCAGTGGCTGAGCAAATTTTCTAGAAGCGAGCTTGTTTACATGTTGAGAATAAAACATGATTTTATCTATTTTTGCATGAACTTTGAAACACATGTATACCCAATTTCAACTTATTGTCATGCTCATGTACAACTGCATGATGTCCTGTCAATTGTTTGTTCAGCATTTGAATGCATAACCACTTACATAGCATTATACTCTTACTTTTCTACCATGATCTTAATAATGAATATTCAGGTATTAAGGTTGTCATATTTTGTATTCTGCAGCTAACTTGAACTAAACAGCATAGCTTGTTGCTGTATTAAAAAAAGGTCCAATTATTGATATGTGCGAAATGGGTTGTTACTCATCTACTTCTGGACCATGATCGCCTATTATAGAACTTCTCTCTATTCATTGTTAACATGTTATGGTCAATTTTTTCAAACTTTTGCAGACTGTCAATGCATCTAGTCCTACGCTTAATGAGACTTTTGAGAGCAGTAGTAACAATGGCACTTCTAAGAAACTGGCTGCTGACGAGTTGATTGAGGCTAAAGGTAAAGCCAACGTTCAACATGGTAGCGGCCAGAAGACAGGAGGCAATCCACCACTTGACAGAATTCATCTGTGAGTACCTTAAGAAAGCTCTTGGACGAGCTAAATGCTGTTCCATTCTATTTTCATCCTAGTTCTAGTGTCAACAAGTTCATTCCTGCAATACAATTCCCACTAATTTTACTATTTTCTTGTTCATTTCTCTAGTGAAACATGGAAAGGTGCTTCGGCAAAATCCAAGGAACATGAAACAAATCCACTCCTGGCATTATTGAAGGCATGTATCACGGCTTTTGTGAAATTTTGGACCGTAGAATAGCTTCTTTGCCTTTTCTTTTAGTACTTTGAGAATGGCTGTCGATCCTGCTAGCAGTTGCTGCAATGATTTTCCTTTCATGCGCGAATAGCTTTCTCGAATTATATAATCTCTGAACTGAAGTGGAAGTTACATACTCTACTACAAGGATCTCTCAAACCAAAATCTCAACGCTTTTCGCGGGTCAGGTTAATATCTTGTATATTAGGAACTTGTGCTAGTTGTGATGCAGGGCATATGCCTGATTAGTTTTAGCAGGTATTTTTAGATGAATTAATCACATGTATGATGAACATGTCAGTTCTGAATTCCAGAAATAATAGATGAAATCCATGTCAAGAGAGATCTTAATGCAAATGTTGTCTTTACTTGAATATCAAAAGAGGTTTCATTTTCCTTTGAGCTTGGCATGTTTCTTGAAAATTTTGAAAAACTTCAGACATGAAAGCTAAAATTTGCGTAAGTCCAACATGATCATTTCTTCAAACTTGCAGCAATAGTGAATAATTGCAAACTTTAATTTGTTCTAGTTGAATATTTTCAGAACTACTATGATGATTTTACTGTACAACCAACAGGTCACTACCATGTGCAATGATACATAACAGGTGAAGAACATAATGAAAAATTGAAACTGAAGATAAACTTGGTTCATTATAGCAAAGTGCACAGCCCATGCTACATAAAATAAAATAGCTAGACACACTACTCCTATAACTCTTTGATGAATCATAAGAGTGTCCCACATGTTAAATGCTTGCTTAATACTTGGAAAAGTATAGCAAATGAAACCATAAAGGAAATGATCACAAAATCAAGTCAACTATTGATGGGAAAAAGATTAAGATGGTAAAATCCTCCTTTATACTTTTTTAGTCGATGTCCGGTATTTGCTTTGGGATCTGAAAATCTGGATTTGTGATGGAAAGTCTCACTTTGGGGGCCGAAGGTGGGAGCTTGTGGCTTAATTTGACCCAACCGAGGAAACTTACTATGTTAAGACATAGTAAGGATTGCCGGACTTAAAGCTTTTTCTTGATTCTACGGGTGATGGTGCATGGCCATTCTTAGTTGGTGGAGCGATTCGCCGGGTTAATCTTGTTAACGAACAAGACCTCAGTTTGCTAACTAGCTATGTGGAGGTGTCCCTTTGCGATCAGCTTTTTAGAGGGACTACGGCCTTTTAGGCCGCGGAAGTTTGAGGCAACAACATGTCTTGTGATGCTCTTAGATGTTATGCGTGCTCTCTATCCGTAGCGATTCTCTGGTTAAGAATGAAGGAGTACTTACTGCTCCACTTTTATACTTGCTCTCTTTAGCGACATGACAGCCAAAAACAATAACCTTAAATAATATTTCAAGATCATTGTGTTGAACTCTTGTGTCTTTTTCTGGTTTCTTGATCTGATAACCAAAATATTTTAAAGAGAGGGATAATTAAAAAGCTTGAGATTGTTAGGAAAACTTTGATAACAAGAAATAAATTAAAGTGGTAGTCATTAGAATATTGAGTATTGATATTTTCTTGGTAGCCCAACCTATAGAGCTTAGTTTACTGTTACCAATGAGATAAAATGGCCACAATCATTGGGACATAGATCAAAGCATAATCAATACTAGTATTTTGCGTTTGCATGAAATTCATAAAAGAAAATAAAAAATCGAAAAACATTAATTAATTGTCTTTCAAGAACATTAAGAGTAGAACCCCACATAACAGTGTGTTGGTTATCTTTGATTCCATATACAATCCAGTAAATTAGATGAAATGTGATTAGATTCTAAATCTAAATTCATAAAGTTGAAATTCAATTTGCATTAGAAATCAACAACAAAAAAAAAAAAAAAAATATGCGGACCTGACCTATTGAATTATGACTATATCCGTTAATCTGACAGTTCGGTAAAGATAAAATTGGAACAATTGATTTTTTTTAATAATTTTTATTTTGGACTCCACAAGACTTTGTCGATATTTTTAATACTGGATCGTGAGATTTATTTCTTTCGTTCTCCTTTTTACCATAATAGATATTGATATATCCGAAGTTCGTTCTTTCATTAACCATTGACAAGATAGAATTTAAGATCGAATATGAGTAAATTAGATAAGATTAAAATTAAGAATAAGAATAGGTTAAGAAGGGGAGACATTTCATGTGGGAAAGATTCATTAGGTAGGAAAAGGATAGTGGGTATATATATTATTGGTTAAACCCAACCAAAAATCCTTATCTTGATTTTACAGTTAATTATAAAAATAAACAGACAGAGAGATATTTTATTTTTTGGACAAAAAGATCTGTTAGGTCTTTAATTAAATAAGGCTCCATCAAAAGGTATCCTATGCACGTTTGAGAGTGACGTACTCTCTAAGGTTGGTAACTTAAAATAATTAGTAAGTAAAACTGAACAACTCTGTCCATTAAAGTTTTAGCCATATAATCCTTTTTTACGCTATTAGTATATATAATTTAAATCCGTAATGCAATATGCTATTGCTTCACTTTCCGGTGTGCATATATATATGTACGGGGTTTTCTACTGTTTACATAAATAGCTATCGATCAATATTATTGTTTACTTTTTTAGTTGGTATATATAAGCGGCTAAAATGCTTACCATGAATTTCGAACCTCGCATTTAGATCAATATATGTAATTTAAACCTCATTTGTCAAGGTTTTATTAAATAAATCAAAGTTACAAGAAGATAGGTTTTAATTTGTCCAAGTAACTTTTTTTTTCCTTCCTTTTTAAATTATGTCGAAAATTAACGTAAGTTGCGTAACTTCCACTTCCATACAGCAATCCCCAAACCTGTGAAAATAATGAATTTCAGATCCGACAGATTAAGATTGTTCCCTCAAAATTAATATTTTTCTCTTGTCTTATGTATTATTAATTATTATATTTCTATTTTATCTATTGATTGAACGTAAGTATATGGTGATCATATTGTATTTGTCTCTTGAGTCACATGCATGTATATCTATGCATGTTTCTAAGATTTGATTTTCAAGTTTAAGTCTATATTCAATGCTTTAGATACTCACCATAAACAATAAGACAATCTAGATATTATGGTATTAATTAAATATTATTTCCAACAAACAATCTTTGTATTTATTACCATGTATTTTCTTTGATTTAAGGAATGCCGGCCCTCTCAAATTGTTGAGAGTGAAACTGTTGTCTAAAAGTCTTATCGTATAGAATTACTCGATATTTATAATAATTAAGTACTCGAAAAAATAATCGAGAAGCATATAGTATACTTCGAATACCATCGTACGTTAAAATTAAAGAATGTTGAGAAGTGATTAGTAATGAAGTTACGTAAATTAATATAGCAGTATGTGAAATGGACATGGGTGAAATGTTGTAGCTATAGCAGTTTAATTTCAACATCGCATAAAATTCATTAAAAGGAAAACGCTCCTTACCATAAAATTTTTTATTTTCATAGCTTACTCGAAACGTCTGATTAAAAATGAAAGGATCACATTCACATCCTTCCTACCACATCATGATATTAGTTTCCTTTTGTATTAGAATACAGAAATTATTAAAATACACCACTTTTCCTCTATTGCCTTCTAATGCACGCCTCTACTTCACCTTCACACTCACTCCTATCTCCCTTGTCCATCCATATATAATCAGGGGCGGATTTTGGGGGCGGAAGGGAGTTCACTCGAAACGTCTTCGTCGAAAATTTATACTATATAAATAAGGCAAAATTTATTTTTTACCTTTATATATTAAATTTTAAATTCCTTTGATGCAGCCCAAAAGTGTAGCTTAGTGGTCAAGGGGGTTCAAATCCTCTGTAAGGTCATAGGTTCAACTCCCACTAGCTACAATTGCTTTTCATTTTTTTTTGAACCCCCTTCGCGGAGATCCTGCCTCCGCCACTGTATATAATGTGTACATGCTATCAAACCTCTCTATAACAACCTTGTTTATTACGAATATTTTTGGATGTTATAGCAAAGTGCTGTTATAGAAAATATATATTAAAAATTGGTCTCAAAAATACTTGGCTTTTATAAAAAAATATTATTATATAGGAACATTGTTACAGAGAGGTCTGATCTCTAGTATATGTATAAACTTTTCTACTACTCCCTCTCTCACACAATTCCACATATATTTATATTGTACCCATAATAATAAAACAATCTCTATAGATCTAGAATATTCCGACAAGATTTCTTGGAAACACAATTACCTAAGGTAAAAATAACTTCTTCTGGTCTTACAAACAAATTGAACCCCACAACAAGTGATGATCAAACACTAAAATCACGAACGTGTGTTATTCCAAAAAGGTAATTTCATGCAAGAGGAAATTAGTAGATGAGTTGCAGTTTTTCGAGATCATGGCAAGAGAGGAAGTTGACTCCTTTTTTAAACTTGTACATGTCAATTCTAATGGTGGTAATAGGAAGAGAAGATATCTTTGCGTAATCGTCGTCGTCGCTTGCAGTTGAATTCGAAAGTTATTTGTTATAAAATTATTCTTAGGCGAATCGCATACTCTGGTGTAAAAAGTGCGTTCAATATTCAACTGTTGAAGTATCTTTTGGACGGACTAAAGTCAACAGAAACAAATTATACGAAGCCACAAAAATAAACAATATCTTGACAGTTGGGCTTTAACTGTTGCACAACTCGTGTATATGAAATGTGCTCATGCAATTCACACTATTTGCTTCTGAATTCTGAATTATATAGCTAGGTTTACGTAATTAAATGAAGCATCAACCCTATTATTTTCTCATTGATTAATTTAGGTTTCACCATTTGCACAATAATTTTCTCACTTTAAGAGAATTATGTCCTTTTACCTTATAACTGGAATATATATTATCAATCTGTTTTGTATATATAGCAGGTAAGTTGCTTAATTTTTTACGTTATTAATCCCTAACTTATGGGCTGTCACCTATGAGGGAATGCTTATTAACTCTGCTGCAGCAAGAACCAAGAGCAGGGGTTTAATTCCGTATTCGGACAAATTTAATAACTTTATTTAGATGCTATATTTATATTAGAAAATACTTTAAATATATACAAATATTTTATTACAAATACAGTGACTAAAACGAGTTATGAATTTTACAGCAATTTCAGAAACTTTATTTTTTATATCTCGGTTTTGCCTTGGAAAAAGGGTGGCGGTGATGGAGGAGGGGGTTGGAGAAAGTTAGATGTGGTTGGGTAATTGCTTTTGTTAGAAGGAAGTTTGTGACAGTTATTGGTGAGCTTTTTGTGCTGAGTTTATTTATTTTAATCATCTTTATTATTGCACTTTTTAACCTAAGTTGACAACTACAGGTTGATATTGGGATATACTATTAATCATGCGGTTTACACATAGTATTTTATTTTATTCTTTATGGAATAATTATTTATTTAATTTATTCAATCCAATAAAGTACTATTTTAAATAGATCATTTGTTACATGTGTGACCTTTTAGTTATGTAGTAGACAATTTAGTGTATGGAGTCTTAGCTCATGCACAAAAGATTAAATTGTTGGTTCTCATAATTAATAAACTATGTTCACAATCAAAGATATTGTTGGACAATATATCTTGATAATTGTAGCACAAGATTATAGTATAATTTGTCTTGATTACGGGAGTGATTTTACTCCGACTTCTTGTGTTAGTATACTCAGTATATATTGAACGGACCAAGTAGAGAAAAGATATTTTTGTACTGAATATATCAACCATTTTCTCTAAATTCATTAAATGAGCTTATACTCCTAATCTTGATATAATTATTATGATCAATGTAATTTGTTTATTGTTTTGATTTATCATAAGGTACGACTCTATTCAGACTCGGTTTATCAATGTAATAGATTGGACAATAACGAATAATATTTATGAATGATAATTAGTTGATAGAATTCATGACTCGGTTCTGAGTTTGATGATACCCCTTTATGTGAGCTTATAAGTTTTCATGTGAAAATTCGGCCGATGGATTTTGTACCCGTCACATGAAATAGTTTAAGTGAAATTCTAAAGGATTTAATTAGTTGATTAAGTTAAATTTTCAGTGATTTAATTTGATTAACTGGTATTTGAGATCTTAACATGGGGAGTTAAAATAAGTCTTATTGAATTTTTGAAATTCATATTGAGGAGTTCAATTACAGTTTTTAGTAGAATAAATTACAATTAATTATAGTAAGAATTAATTCATGCTAATTTTAAATTAATGTTATAATTTGTAGCCTCTTATTATTTCTGTGGTCCCTGCTATACCTAGTAAAAACCTAAACAAGACTTGGATAAAAAAGTGACTTGGGAGAAAAGTCATCTTGTAGAGCTGGAGTTGGATTCTACTTGTAAAAGCAGAATCCTACACGTTTTTGGTAGCACAATTTCGACTAAAAAAATAACTCTACTTAAGGAAGACTAATTTCACCAAATTACTGACTTTTGAGAGTTGTATTATTTTTGCCCACCCAAAAATAAAATCGTCCAAGGTTTTACTAGGCATATAGCAGAAGACTGCAGGCCTGGATTCTTGCTATTTGGAAGATTTGTGCAACGATTTCAAGAAGATAGTGCTTCTAATTTTGTGATTATATCATTGTCTAGTGTACATGTATTTGATGCATGATTTGGATGCTTGCTTCCGCTGCGAATGTTCTAACAATTGTATCAGAGCCCGTCTTATCTAACTAGATAATGTAATATAACTTGAATAGAGTAATATTAAAACGTGTTTCTATAATGATACATATTTGGTATGATTATTCTATGTCAAAAGCGTGATTTTTTTAATTAGTATCTAAATTATGAAATTATGAATTAATATACACATGCATAAACAGTGGTGTTATATTTAATGACAGTCTGTTTAATTACGTTTTTGATGAATAACAATTTCTTTCTTAATAAAAACGTGACTGTTTTTTGAATGCTATTAATTATGTAATTATGAGTTAATACACATATGCATAAACAGTGAATTAAATCTGTTTTAGTTGCATTTTGTCCAGAGAAAGTGTTATATTAATAAAAACTTGATTGTTTTGTATGATATTAGTTCTGTAATTCTATATATTGAACAATGGCGTTTTTTGAACAGTGAAAAAATACTATTTTTTTACAATTCTGTCTAAACACATTTTTATTAAATAATAATAAAAATATTATTTTGAGTTCTGAAATCATATTTTAACATACATATGTATATTATGTGATTTGAACTAGTTAAAATAATTAAAACCCTTAAAAACACCAAAAATAGAATTCTAGTAATAGGTCATGAATTTGGAATTCTGAAATTCTGTCAAACTCCGATTGACCTCAAATTTGGTAGGTTCATTGGAATCGGCCCAACTTAAAAAACTCATTAGTTTCGCTAATGATGTACGTCATTTTTTGGGCATTCTTTTCAAGGTCGTTTAGATGGGTTTTTAGCCCTTTTTCTATTTTCTCAAAAAAAAAAATTAAAAAAAGATTTTTTTTTCAAAAAGAAATCAGTGATGGTAGGGTTCAATTCTCATGATTTTCAATCATGTTTTACAGTAATATAATGAATTTATATGTTGACATAGGTCTTCTTCCACATCGGATAAGTTCATTATAGCTGATTACTGTAGTTTTGCCTCTAGTTATTTTGATTACTTGTATTAACTCTCCAACTGAGTTACATGTTGATTCAATGTAACTAGAGTATATAAAAGTGATATTTACCTATCTTAAATTAACAGTTTACTCTCCATCTGAGTTGGTCTTGTTTTAATTTATGGGGTAAATATCTTACATAACTCATATATTTTGCATGAATAGTTAAGTTTCTCTAATGAATCTAACTGTTCAATGAGCATGGTTATATGTGTCAAAAACTTGTTGGTTGATTTTCCAATGCACACGCAAGTGTACGTGGTCGACAAGTAATATAG
>MDKI01201470.1:0-14322 GCA_005239505.1 Nicotiana paniculata
TGATTTGTGTGGTGTCCAATTTTTGAGTGTTGTCTCAATAGAAGAACCTAGTTCTTCTTGGTGCTCCAACTTCTACTAGTGTGGAATAATAAATGCAGACAAGTAAAAACACAGAGATTTTTACGTGGAAAACACCTGGCTCAAAAGGTGAAAAAACCACGACCTACTCCTCAGTAGGATTTTCCCAAACTCTTCACTACAACTCTGAGCGAAACAACATTTACAAAATAAACTCTTTTGTAAACCTAGGACTAACTCTAATACCTTTGTAGCAAACTAGCCTCTAGCTAATTGCGATAAGCTTCAAGTTAACTCTAACTTGAACAGTGTTTACCTATTACAATTGCATCTAATAAAGCTGGAAGATACAATATTAAATCACCTACTACAACCAACTAGACTCGAAAGACAAACAGATGGAACTGGTTCTTCTAGCTGGTCAGTAGCCTTTGTTTGTGCGAACAATTCTTCAGTAGGAATACTTCAACATTATATAGCGCCAGAAGTTGAGATGTTCTTGTTTAGTTCTAATGCAACTCTTCCTTGGTGGAAGAGTTTGTGTTTATCTCAACTTCCTTCCTTTGTTTCTGTCCTTGCTGAACTAGAACTCTAACCTCTTATCAATTTGCAATCTTTTCGCATTAGGAGACAACCTCTTAGTTCATGGATAATTCACAGATCATGTTTATCTCCAGTGCATGTACGGTTCTTGTGCCAATTGGTTTATTCGAGTATGTTTGCCCTGATGGACCTGGTTCAACTAGGTAGGCATTTGTCAATCTTCAAAACCATGCAGTGACTTGCGTCAACAGGAACGACAAGCAAGAAGTCAGAAAATGGAGCAAGTTTATACCAAGATGTGAAAATAAAGAAGCTATGAATGTCAACACATCACCTATGAGGTTCACGACGAAGGTGAGCAAAAAGCAGAGTATGAAATCCACTTTATTTCAAGATACGCCAAGTGGAAAGTTAACTCTAAAAGAAATGCAAGAGAAAGAGTACCCATTTTTGGATTCTGATGTGCCAGCTATTTTTGAAGAACTCCTCGAGTTAAATCTCATTGAGATTCCGGAGATGAAGCGACCAAATGAAGCTGGGAAAATTTGATGACCCATATTACTGCAAATATCATAGACTTGTGAGCCACCCTCTGGAGAAGTGATTTGTCTTCAAGGGCAAAGTTATGGACTTGGCTCATGAAAAGAAGATCGTGCTTGAAGATGAGAAAGCAAGCGCAAACCAAGTCTTTATCATATTTGGCTCATTCAATCCAGATGAATTATGTATTTCTAAAGAAAGTAAAGATAAAGAATTAATTTAGAACTACAAAATTGAAGACGGTCAACCCGAGGACGATGAAGGTTGGACGTTGGTGACTCGTCGTAGGCGCCACAAAAGGAGCCCACAAAAAGGATCAATGGAACAACCAACAAGGAAAATAATGGTGAAAAGGCCTAGGAGATGGAATCCAGTCAAGCAAGAAAATAAAGCAAAAGTGGAGGTGCATCACCCTCAAAATCCACGACATCCGGTGACCTTGGAGGAGTTTTTACCAAGTTGGTTTTGCACGAAGATTTCCCATGGGAGTATTGATGCCTCTTGTTGCCATGCTGACGAAGGGAAAGAAAAGAGTGATGACCTACCGTTGGCACCATCCTCGGAAAAGCTTATAGAGTCCCCTCCTCAAGAAGTTAATGCTTGTGAGGAAAGTCACGTTCACAAATGACGACCTTCTTCTAGGTGACACTCCTCATAGCCGCCCATTATACCTAGTTGGCTATATGCATGATGAAAGGGTAAATCGAATTTTCGTTGATGGAGGATCCTCAGTGAATATTTTGCCAATTCTCACTGTGAAAGAACATGGTATTCCCATGAACAAACTCTCAGAAAGTCGTGTGATGATCCAAGGATTAAACCAAGGAGCGCCAAGAGCCATAGGCGCGATCAGTCTGGGAATCACTACTGAAGATATGCAATCAAGTGCATGGATGCATGTGATCGATGCAAAGACTTCATATAATTTTTTGCTTGGAAGGCCTTGGATACATGAGAATAAAGTAGTTCCATCTACCTACCATCAATGTTTAAAATACTACGAGGGTGAAGTCGAGAAGACGATAGTTGCTGATGATGAGCTCACCAAGGCAGAGTCACACTTCGTCGATGCAAAGTTCTACTTGAAGAACCACATTGTGAAGGAGCTAAAAGTTGATGATGGAATGAAAAGCAAGAATAACTAACTTTTAAGGATCTTTGCGTGAACTTTTAAGGATCTTTGCCACGAAATTATAAAGGTCTTCATTGTGTGCTTTCAAGGGTCTTCGACACAAACTTTTAAAAGAATTCATCGCGTGCTTTTAAAGGTCTTCACTACGAACTTTCAAAGGTCTCCATGTGAAATTTTAAAAATCCTAACCACGAGTTTTTAAGGATCTTTGCACGAGATTTTAAAGGTCTTCATCACGAGCTTTTAAAGGTCTTCATCACGTGCTTTTAGAGATCTTCACTGTGAACTTTTAAAGGTCTTCATCATGAGCTTTTAAAGGTATTCATCGCGAACTTTTAAAGGTCTTCACCCCGAAATTTTAAAGGTCTTCACTGTGAACTTTTAAAGATCTTGACCATGAGCTTTTAAGGATCTTTGCGCGAACTTTTAAGGGTCTTCGTCACAAACTTTTAAAGGTCTTCATCGCGTGCTTTTAAAGGTCTTCACCGCAAACTTTTAAAGGTGTTCAAGCTTAATGGTCAGCCACATTGACAGTAGTCTCTCTGGTAGTCGGGCCATATTGAGAGTAAACTCTCTGGTAGTTGGGCCATGAGAGTAATCTCTCTGATATTTGGGCGGGGATGAGTACCCATCCCTCACACTCTAAGATTAACTTCTTCATGCGTGGATCATGTTTTTAAACAAGAACATATCCTTCTTGTTTGACTACAAAAAAAAAAGACAGAAAAGGGAAAACGCAGAAAAAAGAAGAAGAAGAAAATTCACCGGTCAACGACGGTTTGGCCTAAGCACAATGCGAATTGATACTGCAATTAAAAGAGCATGATGCTTATATAGAAAGAAGATGTCTATAATGACCTAGGGTTGTTTCGATGTGGGATATGTTATTTGCAGGAAGTCTCCTAGTTGAGATTGGTAATGAATGATGGTTGTGCACGTAATCATCGATATGTGGCTAGCATAGAGTTCTCTTTTGCATAGGATAAGGAATTCTACATGCTCTTTATTTCCAGATAGTGACAAATGGTGAAAAGAAAGTATGTCGTTTGTACACCTATGATTCTACTTGGACAATGAAATATTTGCTCAGTTTTTGTTTTAAAAAAAATGAATTGGAGAAAGGCAAATTCAAATGGAAAGTCAAGAACGTATGACATTTTAGTCATCTACGTGTGTCATGACAAAAAAGGAAACAAGTTGCTTTGACTTTGGAATTGGCTTCGAGACTATTTTATGAAGCATGTAGTCTCCTAATGCTTCATTGATCATATGCAAAATGTTCTTACATCACAGACACGTTAACTTCCAAAATTTTAAAGTTTGAAGTTTGGTGGCTTGGAGCAGTCAGTTTGATAAGTAAATTGCAACTAGCTCGCGGTCGAGTATAGATACTTCAAGCCTAGTCTTCAAAACTTGAAAAACAAAAACCTTGACAAGTCTTGAAGTAGGGGGTATTTGTAGACATGTGAATTTTATTAAAATTAAATTCATAAAATAATTTTGATTAATTTTGTCCAAATAAATATTATGAGCTAATATAATTGATTTAAGTCCAATATATATGGATTAAATAGATAAGTCGTAATCCATTGAGCTAGCCCATTTAATTGGGCTAAAGTGATTAGCCCATTTCATTAAGCCCAAAATGTCATTTTCCTAGAGGCCCATTTTGGTGTCACGTGTCAAATGACGTGGCACGCCAAGTCAAGCGATAGAGCCAATAGGATCATGCCACGTGTCAAAATGAAAAAGCATGCCAAGTCACATTAAAAGGCTAATGAAGTCACGCCACGTGTGCAAGTGACATGTTCTGGCCAATCAAATACGGCCATGTCACACTTCAATTTGATTGATCGGAACGAGTTTGTTCTTATCACAACTCCTCCCTCCCACAACTATAAATAGGGGTCTTCATAACCCAGAAAAGACACCAGAAGTTATAACAAGAATCAAGAGGGAGCTCGTGGATCAAACGCTGCGGATTTCTCTAAAAGCTACAAGCATTCAAGTGTTCTAAGGATTAAAAGTTCAAGATGAAGATTCAAGAACAAGCTGCAAGCCCTTGGATTAAAAATACGTCAAGATCAAGATCAGACCTCAAGCACTTGGATTAAAATAAAATAAAATTCAAATATTAAGCTCAAAAGCTCTTTTTATTTACCGTTGAAAAGTAGAATCAGAGGATTCATAGAGATTGTAACACTCAAATATTTGAAATAAAATACTACGATTGTTGCGATATTTTTCGGTCTTGATTTTATTTTCTCGACGCAAATTTATTTTCTATAAATTCTAATCAAAAGAGCTGAGGTTACTATTGGTAAAGCCAAAGCCGTTACTGAGGAGGTACAACCCAACGTGAATAAATCTCATAGAGGGGATATTGCATCTTATGGAAATAAAGTAAGTCCTAAGCTCCAATATGTCCCTAAAAGGAAGAAAGACGAGGGTCAATCATCTAATCCCCAAACCAACACGCTCAAGGAGTTACCTCTTCTAGTAAAACGAATTGAGGCAGTAAAGTTGTCCTCAAAGCGCTTGCAAAATTTGTAGCCCAAAATCCTCTGCAGAAAGTGGCACTCCCTACAAAGCGGACAGATGAAGGTTTTGATCCTAACGCTTACAATCTATTTGCAAAGGCTGGATACAATCCCAATGAGCCACCAAAGTTAGGGAAGCTCCTATAAGAAGCTGCAACGAGGAAACCACATGAAGGTTTGGGATACAAGCAACCGTCACCAGTGCGCATCTCAATAAGAAGGGCGAGTAGCAATTATATCACTGTAGAAGATGAATCTGCCGCTTCTAACAGGCCTTCCGTCTCTGACCGACTTGGAAAATCAACTGTGAGAATTTCCATAATAGAGAGATTGGGTCCATTAAATAAGGGGAATAAGTTCCATAGAAGTTATCGAAATACAAGAACACTCGCTTCGCCCAAAATTCAGAAGATCTTTAAAAAATTCCAAAGTTTGGTTCCTTCTAGAATGAAGCGACAAACAAAAGTCATGGTTTCATGTGACGAAGTACTGAAGGTGAAGCCATACACTATGGTCTACGCTAAATAATGTGATGACGACGAAGAAAGTGTGGGGTCTTCGTATCATGTCACTATACAAGGCGAGAATGGTGTTCCATCTTCAATGGAGGATAATGCAGAATTGGAGGATGTTTCACCATGTTATCACATATCCTTCAATGATGGGGACCCTCAAGAAGATGAAGATGAGAAATATGCTCCCCCAGAACTTGAAGAAGGGGTGAAGGCAACGGTTGATGATTTAAAAGAAGTTAACCTTGGCACTGATGAAGAACCAAGACCCACCTACCTAAGTGCTTTACTAGAAATTGATGAAGAAAGAACTTATATTGAATTACCCAAGGAGTTTAGGGATGTCTTTTCTTGGAGTTACAAAGAAATGCCTGGCTTGGACCCTAAAGTGGCAGTCCATCACCTTGCGGTCAAGAATGGCGCTCGTCCTGTTAAGCAAGCTCAAAGGCGTTTTAGGCGGACTTGGTTCCCTTGATTGAAACCGAGGTTAACTCATCGAAGCTGGATTTATTCGTGAAGTTAAATACCCAACATGGGTTTCAAGTATTGTCCCTGTAAGGAAGAAAAGTGGCCAGATTCGAGTGTGCGTTGACTTTAGGGATCTTATCAATGCATGTCCGAAAGATGAGTGCAAGCTTCCCATTCCAGAGCTGATGATCGATGATACTACTGGGTACGAGGCAATGTCATTTATGGACGGTTCATCAGGCTATAACCAAATTATCATGGCGCCAAAATATGAAGAGCTTACTGCATTCCGTACCCCTAAGGATATTTATTGCTACAAGGTAATGCCTTTTGGCTTGAAGAACGCTGGTGCTACTTACCAAAGAGCTATGCAGAATATCTTTGATGACCTTCTCCACAAGAATGTCGAATGCTATGTTGATGACTTGGTGGTGAAATCAGGAAAGAAAAGCGATCACTTGAAAGACCTGAGAATGGTGTTTGAGTTGCTCCGGAGATACCAACTTAGGATGAATCCATTAAAATGCGCCTTTGGATTTACCTCCGGAAAGTTCCTAGGTTTCATTGTCCAACATCGAGGGATTGAAATAGATCAAGCTAAAGTAGATGCAATCTTGAAAATGCCTGAGCCCCGCAATACTCATGAATTGAAAAGTCTGCAAGGAAAGCTAGCATACCTTAGGAGATTCATCTCAAACCTAGCTGGGAGGTGCCAACCATTCAGCCGCCTTATGAATAAAGGTGTCCCTTTCAAATGGGACCAAGCGTGTAGCAATGCCTTTGAGAGCATTAAATCCTACCTGATGAAGCCTCTAGTTTTGGCAACCCCTACACTTGGAAAGCCGCTGATACTATACATTTTTGCACAAGAAAGGTCTGTTGGAGCGCTGTTGGCCCAAGAAAATAGTGAAGGGAAAGAAAACTCCCTTTACTACTTGAGCAGGATGATGACACCAAATGATCTGAATTATTTGCCAATTGAAAAGTTATGTCTGGCGCTAGTCTTCTCAATCCAAAAGTTGAAGCACTACTTTCAAACTCATGTCGTTCGTTTGGTTTCTAGAGAAAATCCCATCAAGTTCGTGAGGTCAAAACCTGTCCTTAGTGATCGACTAGCAAGGTGGTACCTCCAGTTTCAACAATTTGAAATCGTGTACATCCCACAAAAGTCTATAAAAGGACAAGCGTTAGCGGACTTCTTGGCAGATCACCCTATACCTGATGATTGGGAGCTAACTGACGAACTACTTGATGAGGACGCCATGGTCATTGAAGTTCAGCCTCCATGGAAGATGTACTTTAATGGTGTTGCGCATCACGGAGGAGCTGGTGCTGGCGTAGTATTTATCACTTCTCAAGGTGAAGTTCTGCCCTACTCTTTTACGTTGATGCAACTCTGCTCTAACAACATTGCTGAGTATCAAACACTAATACTTGGGCTTGAGATGGCTGTCGAAATGAAGCAGTTGCAATTGCAAGTCTTTGGTGACTCTCAGTTAGTGGTCAATCAGCTTCTGGGTAGTTACGAGGTCAAGAATCCTGAACTACGCCCATATCATGATTACGCAAAAAAGTTAATGGGGTGGCTCGGTGATGTGACTATTCAGCATGTTCCAAGGAAACAAAATAAGAAGGCTGATGCCTTAGCTGCCCTAGCTTCATCATTAACCCTGCATGATCAAGCACAGTTACTGTCTGCCAAAAATGGGCAGTACCGTTGCCAAATGAGGCTGAAGGTGAAGAAAGTGAACTCAAGAATCTTGTCGTTGTTTCTGAAGTTGAGAAATAAGAATGGTGACAACCCATTATCGACTACTTATGCAATGGGATACTTCCAGAAAATCCGAGGAGAAGGACTGAAATTCGTCGTCGTGCACCTCGCTTCCTTTACTACAAAGATATTCTATACAGAAGGTCGTTCGAGGGAGTACTCTTGTGATGCTTAGGGGAAGAAGAAGCACTCCAAGATTTACTAGAGGCACATTCTGGAGTATGTGGGTCACACCAGTTTGGACCAAAGCTCCACTTCCATATAAAAAGAATGGGATATTATTGGCCAACGATGGTAAAAGATTGCTTGGACTACGCTTGAAGATGCAAGGCTTGTCAATTCCATGCGAATTTTATTTATCAACTTCCTGAAGTGTTGCATCCGACTGTTGCATCCTGGCCGTTTGACGCTTGGGGATTTGATGTTGTTGGACCACTGCCGAAGTCCTCTGGTGGGAACCTATACATCTTGGCTGCAACTGACTACTTCTCAAAATAGGCTGAAGTTGTTGCTCTTAAGGAGGTGAAGAAGGAAAATGTTGCAAGTTTTATCCGAGTAAACATTATCTATCGCTTTGTCATTCCTCGTTACATAATAACGGATAATGTAAAGCCGTTCGACAATAGGTTGATGAACAAGATTTGTGAACTCTTTGGCTTCAAGCAACATAACTCTTCTATGTATAATGCTGCTGCCAATGGTCTAGCTGAGGCATTCAACAAGACATTATGCAACTTGTTAAATAAAGTCGTCTCCAAATCCAAGCGGGATTGGCATGACCGTATAGAGGAAGCTCTGTGGCCATATAGGACAACTCACCGCACGCCAACACAAGCGACCCCTTATGCACTCGTTTACCTTCACTATGACTGGCTATTCAAGAAGGGATCACTGACGAGAAAATGCTCGACTTTGATTAGCAGAGTTGGAGGCTCTTGTTGAGAAGAGGTTGGAAGCTCAACAGAGTCTTGAACGCTATCAAGCTCGATTGTCTCACGCCTTCAATAAGAAAGTTCGCCCGAGATCCTTTCAAGTAGGAGATCAAGTACCTGCCATAGGAAGACCCATTATTACTTCCCATAAACCTGTAGGGAAGTTCACTTCAAAATGGGATGGGACGTATGTCGTGCAAGAAGCTTATTCAAGTGGGGCTTACAAGCTGGTTGATGCAGATGGCATGAGAATCGACCCTATCAATGGCAAGTTTCTGAAGAAGTATTATCCTTGAAGTTTCCGCGCTCCTTGACGCATGAGCCTAAACTACATGTTCCTACACTCCTGGCCCGCATGAGTCTTAAAGGAAGGAAGAGAAAAAAGGCGTCAAAAGGGAACACAAATATAAGAAGAAAGGTTCCTTGGCACAATGCTTCTAATTCAGTGAGACTTGAACCAAAGATGTTTAGTGAGAATGGAGATCTTGAGGATTGATAACAAGAAAAACGTTTTGTGATTTCGAGGCTTCCATACCAAAATATAAAAGTTTTGGCGAAGTCTCACCAATTCGAAACTATCGGTATATCAAAATCTTATGTTTGCTTCGAAATATTAGCTGAAACTATCCTTAAGGTATTAAATCCTATATTTTGGATATGTTTTATGTTTTGAAGTCTTGTTTTCATAAAATCAAACGGTTCGTGATTTCGAAATTCCTACACCAAGATATAAATTTTTTGGTGAAGCTGCGCAAATCTGAAAATATCAACGTGCCGGAATCTAAAGTTAGATTCAAAATAATATCTGGGACGATTCTCAAATTATTTGATTCCGAATTTTGGATATGTTATCTCGAAGTCTATTTTCCATAAAATCAAGCGGTTCATGATTTCGACATTCGTACATCAAGATATAAGAGTTTTGGTGAAGTTGCGCAAATCTGAAACTATCAACGTGTCAGAATCTAAAGTTAGATTCAAAATAATATCTGGGACGATTCTCAGATTATTTGATTCCGAATTTTGGATATTTCCTAGATCTTGAAGTTCTATAAAAAATTCATGGAGTATTCACAAAGAGATCAAAGACACCAAATATTGTCTTTCTCAAAGCCGCCGAAGTAATCAACGTATGTTCTTCCTTTTCATGGAGATCAAATACCTCCTAAGGAAATTCACATCATCCTACGTTCGAGAAATACGTTGGTTAAGCCCTCGAATTACGGAGAATGATCTAGAGAGAAGAATCAAAGGGACAAACAGAATTGTACCTGCATCATTTTATCGATAAAATTATGTTTTTTCATATTTATATTGTGGTTGCAATTTATTTTGTATCACATATAATTTGTTGCAAACAATTTTTTATCCTTATTAGGAGAAGATATCAAGCACTAAACTACTTAGAAAAAACTTAGTTGATTTAGAACACCTAAATATTAGGATAGCTTTTGATTTTACATTTTTATCCAATATATTTTTAAAGGGTGAAAAAGGCGAACAACATTTCGCTAAGGACTTTCGTGCTTTTAATATAGTATAGATAGATATTAGAAGAATATATCAAGCACTAAATTACTTAGAAAAAACTTAGTTGATTTAGAACACCTAAATATTAGGATAGCTTTTGATTTTACAATTTTATCCAATATAAAATATATTTTTAAAGGGTGGAAAAGGCGAACAACATTTCGCTAAGGACTTTCGTGTTTTTAATATAGTATAGATAGATATAATAGGTAGATAGATAGATAGATAGATATAATGCAAAAGGTAAAAGAAAGAGGTAAATCATTAGCGAAAATATTCTTTCTTATATTATTATTATAACTAAATTCTTACTTGTGATAAGATAAACAAATAGAATATTAATAGTATTATTATTATGTAACAATTTATAATATAAGAAGTTTAAGTGTAAGCGTTTGCAATATGTGGGATATATAGGTAAATGATTCTAAGTACAATACAAATTATTTAGGGTAAATTAATACTACGGTAGTACTATATCTAACCTATCTGCATTGAATTATTCTCATCTACCCGTGTAACCGTGTTACTAACAATATGCTCTCTTTTAACTCGGATTGTCCAACTTGAATATTACATTATTTAGCCTATTTTACATATAATTTTATAATAGTGTTATAGAATCATTGTAACACATTCATGCTTGTTAATCAATTAATTGATTTATTAAACACTTGTCATCATCTCTTTTCTTTTCGACTGAAAAAGGAAAACTAAATAGAGCATCCAAGTAGGGGTGGACATAATACCGACTGAACCGAAAAAATTGACTGAATCAAAAATTTTGGTTCATTCGATTTCGGTTTTTCGGCTTATTCGATCGGTTTGCTGTTTATGTTTTCTATAATTTCGGTGTTCGATTCGGTTCGGTGCTCGGTTTTGCAACTTCGATTTTCGATTTAACCGAAAACCGAAGTTTTCTAATTGTTATGATCGGGCATTTGTTATTGTAGGAGGTCACGTGTTGGGCTTGTTCTCACGTGTGTCAATCAACTCTTATTTTACCGATATGGGAACTCACCCATATATAAATAGAAACAAATGTTGAATAGGGGTATTTAGAACTATAATCCATTTTCGTAGCTTCTGCTTCTCACTTCTCTTTTTCTCTCTATCTATCTCTCTTCGCTCCCTTCTCGTCTCTTCTCTTCTCATTCATAATGCTTATGCCATGTGGCATTCTTGGGTTGGTTCTGCAATTATTCAGCGCCTTTTAGGGCTCTCTTGCGCTGCATCAGTCACAAAGTGACATCTTCAATTATGGTTTTCACATCATTGCTTTTTTTTTTTTTCATTTTTTGACGGTTGTCTTCGAGTATAAATACTCCCTTTTCCTTTTCTTTCACGAAAAGCTTCTAACTTTAAAATATTTATTTGTAAAGAACTTTTTTCTTTGCCTCTGTATATATGTCTTCTTCAAACCAATCTAAGGGAGTCATAAACGTTGATGAGTTGACATCCTCTTCCGCTCCGACTCGGAGTCGGAGGGGTGGTAGACTGAGGAGTTTAGGCTCTACTCCTTCAAGAGGCTCTTCTTCTTCTCAGATTTTTTCCCCTCCTTCTGCTAGGTCTTTAGTCTCCCCAAGAGCTAGGGTCTCCAGATCTCTGTCCAGGGGTAGAGAACATCACGAACCCCTACGGGAACCACGAGTTGATGAAATCATTCCTGCTAAGTTTACCTTCACTAGGGATAGTCAGGTTCTTGTAGACCAGTCGTTATCCCTTGATAGTGTTGATAGGTATCCCACTCTTATTACCGAAGGTTTTATTCCCCTTGTTCGTAGGGAATGTTCTTGGGAGTCTGATTTTCCTATTGTTATTCCGAATAGTAATCAAAGAATAACGTCTTACAAGACGAGGTATTCTTTTGTTTACACTTACCCTTTTACTCTAGGCTTTATACCTCCTATTGATCCAGTCATCATCGAATTTTGTCGTTTCTTCAACATTTTCTTAGGACAAGTTGGTCCTCTTGTGTGACGGGTTGTCGCGTGTCTTAGATGTTTAGCTTCTTTAGCCTCTGTTCCTTTCTCCTTCAATCACCTCATTCATCTTTATTCTCCTACCTTATTTCGTCAAGGGGTTTTCACTCTAGCTGCTAGGAGCAAAAGAGTGTTGGTAACCCCTGATGATGATAAGGATATAGGTTGGTACCTTCGGTACGTTGTTGTGCCCACTGCTGGTTTAGTGGGCGAGGAAAATCTTTCCTTCCCCGAGAAGTGGAATCGCGCACGTGAGTACATTTTAGCTCACATCTGTTATTTTTATTCTCTTTGCTTTAAGTATTTTATTAACACCGTAGCTATTTTCTTCCTCTTTCAGCAATCATGGGTACGGTTGAGAATGTCTCCGGTATCCGTGATTGGGTAGAAAAGCTGTTGTCGGTTGCTCCATTGGAGGAAAGATCTTGGAAGTACTTCTCCGTGAAGTATGGTTAGAAAGTGAAGACTCATGGTAAGTGAAACTTTTGTTTTCGCTTCTTTTCCTTAATCGAGCTTATTTTTCGTTGTTTGTTTAACCTTTTTCCTTTTGACAGGGTTTTCTGCTCGGGGGATGTCTGCTGCATCCATTCCGAAGATGTCTTTGGCTCAGGCCCAGGAGATTATTACTGGTCCTCTTCTTCCAAGAGGAAAGCTAGTGGGTCTAAGACCTTAGAAGAAGAAGAAGAAGAAGAAGAAGAGGGCATTCTGGTGCACAGGTCACGTAGAAGAAGAGTGGTCTCAGACGATGAGTCTACACCTGTGGCAGTGTCTTTCGCACCTGATGTCAGATCTTCTACCCCCGGGGATTCTTCTTCTTCTCTTTCTCATGATTCTGTGGATCATCTATTCCACGAAGGTTTTGGCCCTGCTATTAATGAGGTGCATCTGGCTTTTTTTGTTCCCTCCTTTAGAGAAATCTCTTCATCCGTTTCGGCTATTTCCACTGCTCCTTTGGCCATTTCTGCTCCCGCTGCTGCCTTGCCCTTGTCTTTCTCAGCTCCTCAAGTTTCCGTGCCTGAGACTTCTTCAGCTCCACAAATTTCATTGTCCGTGGCTCCTTCATCTCAGCCTGCTTCCGTGCCTCCTGTTAGAGAAGTAGGGTCTTCTAGCAGGGAGATGAGGCAAGTGCTAATTGAGGTTCCGGCTGATGGGAGCCTTTTTAAGAAATCCGGCCAACCCGAAGTGTGGCTGAAGCCTTTGATTGGCCCAACAGAGAGGACCAAGATAGATAGTCACAGTTCTTTTACCTGGACTAGTGAGGTTGTGCATTCCTCCTTGAAGGTAACGTTCATTCTTTTGTATCTCATTCTTATGCATGTAATTACCGTATCTAATTGATTTTGTTTTTGTAGATCAATATAGGCACAGAATTCATGAAGAGGATTTCTAACATGGAGCAAGATCTAAAGGAGTGGCATGCTGAAGCATGGAATTGGAAGGGGCAATATGAAAGCCTGAGGCTCGACATGGAAGCCTTAGAAGAAGAAACAAATACCTTGGAGCGGCAGATGAGAGTTGTGGCTGCGGAGTTGGTAGTAGAGAAGACTTCTTCTAACCAAGCGAACAAAGACAAGAGCATTCTTGAGTCTTCGTTTGTTGAGAAATTATCCCGTGCCTCGGAAGAAGTTAGGAGCTTGAAAGCCTTACTAGAGCAGAAGGAGGAATACTCAGGCGGGCTTGTGCAGTCACTTACCCGGACTCAGGAGGATCTTCGCATTGCTTTAGAAAAAACCCAATCTTTGGAGGAGTCAATTGTTCCTTTGAGGGCTGCCCATGAAGCTGTTGAAGTTGTGAAGGATGGGTTAAGAGCTGAGCTTCAGGTATGGGAGAGAGATTATGAAAGTCTCGAAGAGGCGGCAGCTGTCGATGTTAGTATGGCGTACATGAAGTCTCGCCTCGATACATTGACGGACATGAGTCGGGGAGATTTCGACCTTATGCTGAAATTGTTAAGATAAAGGAAGCCATGGAAAAGGCTCAACAAGGTTTGGATCTTTTCCCACCTGAAGGTGAGACTCCTGCTGTCCAAGCCTCTTCGTCCCAAGCTGCTCTTACTCCTTCTGCTGATGAAGAAGTCAATCCCCCTCCTCAAGAAGATTAAGATGTTGATTCACCCTTTTTTTTATATCTTTGTCTCAATTGGTGGTTACCCCCAGTCCCATCGGGGGTAAATTTGGATCTCTCGAAAGTCCCCAAATGACAACTTAGGGGCACCTAAATGTATATAAAAAATCTATACGGCTACGTATAAGTTAATATTTAGTTTTTACTTAGCCGTTTTAATGTATTATTGCAAGTATGACTTTTGTTTTCCGTTGAGTTTCTGTTCTACTCTTTAAGTCTTTTGCATGCTT
>MDKI01010645.1:0-14222 GCA_005239505.1 Nicotiana paniculata
TGTTCTTCCTCTAGAGTAGGTCTGACTTTAGCGGCTTCGGACCTCCAGCGAGTAGCATACTCGAGAAAGGTTTTTGTAGGTTTCTTCTTCAAATTTTGAATGTAGAACAAATCTGGTGCGTTCTATGTGTTGAATCTAAACCTGTCCATAAAATCAGACGCCATGCTTACCCAGTTTGACCATTTCTTGGGGTCTTGGATAATGTACCAAGATAGTGCGTCTCCCTTCAAACTCCTCATGAACAACTTCATGCAGATTCTTTCATCCTTTACCACGCCAACCAATTGTCACAATAGGTGCTCAGATGGACTCTCAGATCACCAGTACCATCAAACATTTCGAACTTTGGAGGTTTGTACCCCTCGGGCAGTTCGACATCAGGTTGGATACAAAGGTCTTCATAATTCAACCCTTCAATCCCCTTGGTTCCTTCAACAACCTGGACTCGGTTGTTCAGTTTCCTAAGCTCTTCGGCCAGGTTCCTGATAAGTAAATCCTTTTCGTCAGATTCGGATGCCTGTGGTCTAGGCATAGTGGAGTGGGTCACGGTTTCCACATAGATAGGATTGTTATAGGCGTGGAAATGGTCTTTTGTGGGGTTTTGAGTTTCTGGGATGAGTAGTGGAGTGTTATTTGAGGTGTGGCAAGCATTGCACTGCGTCGGGAGAGTTTGATTCTTTGGGGGAGTGGCGTGATGGTGAGGTGCGGGATGATTTTGTTGTCTTGGGATATTTTGTGGAGGTGCGGGGTTTTGAGCGTTTGGAAGGTTGACGTCGGGGACGTTGAGGGAAAATGACAAGTTGGCCAGATTGCGGACTTGATCGAGTTCCTCCTGAAACTTCAACAATTTCTGTTCAAGTGGTGACATGTTCTCATGCAGGACCTGAATACTTCGGCCATCAATGGCCTCTACCCGTTCAATCATATTCTCCTTTCTGGTGCCGCTGGATTCTTCCATCTTACTTTTGTCTTTGCCTTTGGGAGGACTAGGAGGAGGAGTAGGTGGAGGGTCCTTAGATCTAGTGCGATAGGTTGATGATGCCAAAATGCACGAACTAACCTTTGGGGAGGGGAGTAAGAAAAATAAAAACAAAAGGTAACCAAGTCGGTGAGGATTATGAAAAGAATATTGCGGTATTTAAACGCATAATGCGAAAATGTAAAGCGTGTCCTAAGTTGGGAACCTCTTTGTGCCCGAGGTAGGCCTAGCGACAAATTGATTTGGAGAAGTTAAAATGCTAAATGCCTCATTTTATTGATAAGAAAAATAGACAAATCCCAAAATGATAGACGAAAAATAAAAGTCACTAATGGCTGTTGGCCTTTATTACATTGATAGAAAAATAAAGACACTCCTATCTACTTGGTCCCAGAAGGACCTTCCCCAGACTCGGCATTCTTGCTTTCCTTGTACAGTTTTTCCAGCTCGCGAAGTTCCAGCAACATGACACCTCGATCTGGTATAATGGACACCGGCACACCATGCAACCGGACTATCTCCCGAATGTAGATATGTGCCAACCTCTCAGAAGTATATGTAGTAGCCACTGGAATGAAATGCGCCGATTTGGTCAACCTGTCCACAATGACCCAAACCGCGTCAACCTTCCGCAAGGTCCGAGGCAACCCAATCACGAAGTCCATAGTAATGCGCTCCCGTTTCCACTCAGGAATGGGCATCTGCTGAAGTAGGCCTCCTGGCCTCTGGTGCTCATACTTAACCTACTGACAATTAAGACACCTAGCCACATACTCCATAATGTACTTCTTCATCCGCCTCCACCAGTAATGCTGCTTCAAATCATGATACATCTTCGTAGCACCAGGATGAACAGAATTCTGAGAACTGTGTGCCTCCTCTAGAATCCTCTCCCCCAGGCCATCAACATTAGGAACACATAAGCGGCCCTGAAGTCTCAGAACACCATCCTCGCCAATATTAACCTCCTTGGCCCTACCCTGAAGCACTGTCTCCTGTAGCTCTGCCAAACACGGATCATCATACTGCCAAGCCTTAATCTCCCCCAATAACGAAGACTGAGCAACCACATGTGCAAGAACTCGATGAGGCTCTGAAAGGTCTAATCTCACCAGGCGATTAGCCAAGGACTGAATGTCCAAGGCTAGAGGTCTCTCCTCTACTGCAATATAAGCCAAGCTACCCATACTCTCTGCCTTCCTTCTCAAAGCATCTGCTACCACATTTGCCTTGCCCGAATGATAAATAATGGTGATATCATAATCCTTCAACAACTCAATCCATATATGCTGCCTCAAATTAAGATCCTTCTGCTTAAACAAGTGCTGCAAGCTACAGCGGTCTGTATAAACCTCACACGACACTCCATAGAAGTAGTGCCTCCAAATCTTAAGAGCATGAACAATCGCCGCCAACTCCAAATCGTGCACAGGATAATTCTTCTGATGAACCTTCAGCTGGCATGAAGCATAAGAAATAACTCTGCCCTCCTACATCAATACACACCCCAAGCCAACATGTGAAGCGTCGTAATATATTGTAGACATTCCAGAATCAGAAGGCAATACTAGAATTGGTGCTGAGGTCAATACTGTCTTGAGCTTCTGAAAGCTCGCCTCACACTCGTCAGACCATCAGAACGGGGCATTCTTCTGAGTCAATCTAGTCAATGGAGCTGCAATAGAAGAGAACCCCTCCACAAATCAGCGATAATAGCTGGCTAGGCCCAAAAAGCACCTGATCTCTGTAGCTGAGGTAGGACGCAGCCAACTCTGAACTGCCTCGATCTTCTGAGGATCAACCTTGATACCCTCTCCTAATACCACATGCCCCAAGAATGCCACGGAATCCAACCAGAACTCACACTTGGAGAACTTAGCATATAGTTTATGTTCTCGCAAAGTCTGGAGCACAACTCTCAAATGCTGCTCGTGCTCCCCCAGGCTACGTGAGTAAATCAAAATGTCATCAATGAAGACAATGACAAAGGAATCAATATACGGCCTGAACACCCTATTCATCAACTCCATGAATGCTGCTGGGGCATTAGTCAAGCCAAAGGACATCACCAGGAACTCATAATGGCCATATCTAGTACGAAAAGCAGTCTTCCGAACATCTGAAGCCAGAATCCTCAACCGATGATACCCCGATCTCAAATCAATATTAGAAAACACACGAGCACCCTGCAACTGGTCAAACAAATCATCGATGCAAGACAAAGGATACTTGTTCTTAATGGTAACCTTGTTCAACTGGCGGTAATCAATACACATCCGCATGGACCCATCCTTTTTCTTCACGAATAGACTTGGAGCACCCCACGACGATACACTCGGTCTGATGAACCATTTAGCTAACAACTCCTCAAGTTGTTCCTTCAACTCCTTCAACTCTTTCGGATCCATAAGGTACGGAGGAATATATATAGGCTGGGTGCCTGGAGCTAAATCAATGCAAAAATCAATATCACAATCCGGAGGCATGCCTGGAAGGTCTGAAGGAAATACATCAGCAAACTCTCGAACCACTGGCACGGAATCAATCGTCGGAGACTCGGCGGTGATGTCCTGCACATAAGTATGATAGTCCAGACAACCCTTCTCGACCATATGTCGAGCCTTCAGGAATGAAACAACCCGACTGGCTGCACTAACTAAGGAACCTCTCCACTCCAGCCTAGGCGACTCGGGCATGGCTAAGGTAACTGTCTTGGCATGGAAATCTAGCATGACATGATAAGGACATAACCAATCCATGCCTAAAATAACCTCAAAATCAACCATGTCGAGCAATAGAAGGTTCACTCTGGTCTCGAACCCACAAAATGAAATCACACAGGACCGATAAATCTGGTCTACAACCACAGAATCGCCCATGGGGGTGGACACATAAATAGGGGTACCCAACGACTCGCGAGGAACATCCAGGAAACAAGCAAATAAGGGTGACACATATGAATAGGTGGATCCTGGATCAAATAACACTGATGCATCTCTACTACCTACTGAAATAGTACCTGTGATCACGGCATCTGAGGCCACCACATATGATCGGGCCAGAATGGCATAGAATCTAGCTGGAGCACCGGATGACTGACCTCCGCTGGAATGAATAGCGGCCGACAGAGCTCCCCCTGCCTGGCCTCCACCTCTGGGACGACCTATACCAGTATGCCCTCCACCTCTGGGTGGATGAACCGCCGGGGCTGAAAATGTAGGATGATAGCTCTGCTGAACGACCTTGCCCCGAAGCCTGGGAAAAGTCCTCCTCATATGGCCTGGATCCTCACACTCATAACATCTCGCCGGTGGCATGGCCTGCTGCCCTGAAGAAGAACCCTGGATAGCTAGGGGACGGTGAGAGCCCTCTGGCATGGCACTGAAGTAAGGACTAGAAGACCCGTGATGACCGGAATACACACCTGAGGAACCCTGAATGGCTGGTGGACAGTAGGAATTCTCTGCCATGGCGCTGAAATAGGGCCTCACTGGAGCACCACAGGAAGGTGGTGGAGGAGCTGAATACGAAGGCCTACTAGGCTGGTCTCTGTCGAACTGACCTCTACCCCTGGCTGGGGAACCTCTGAAATCTCCTGAAAATCTAGCTCTCTTATCCTGCTGACTCTGCTCTCTACCCCTTGAACGATAACCTCAATCCGGTGAGCTATCTCGACAATAAGCTGATAGGGAGTCCCCATCTCCACCTCTCGGGCCATATTGGCCCTAATACCTGAGTGCAGCCCAGCTACAAATCTCTGCACTCTTTCAGCATCATTAGGAAGTATCATAAGGGCATGACGAGACAACACAGAAAACCTGGCCTCGTAGTTTGTCACTGACATCTGTCCCTGCTCCAGCTGCTCAAACTGATATCGCAGCTCTTCCCTCTCGGAGGTGGAATACCTATCCAAGAACAGCTGAGTGAACTGCTCCCAAGTGATGGAAGGGGAACCTGCCGATCTACCCAGGATATATGACTGCCACCATCTGCAGGCCCTGGCCTCAAGCTGAAAAGTAGTGAAGTCCACTCCATGGGACTCTAGTATCCTCATGTTGTGCAGCCTGTCCCTGCACCTATCAATTAAGTCCTGGGCATCCTCGCCCTTCTCACCCCCAAATATAGGAGGGTGCAATCGGGTCTATCTATCCAGTAACTTCTGCGGATCACCGTCCGCAGCTGGTCTGAGCTCAGGTGCTGCTGCTACTGGCTGGGCTCCACCCACGGGTAGTGTACCCGAGTATGATGTAATGCTGCTGCCTGACCTGCAGCCTGGGAAGTAGGAGTCTGGGCCCCCCTCCCGCCTGAGATGTGGCAGGATCTGCCGGAAATTAACCGGCTTGGGACATGGTGTCCATGAACCGCATCATACGGCCCATGATCTCCTGGAATCCTGGCGCCGTCATAAAGTCCACTGGACCAGGACCTGCTGGGGGCACCTCACCCTTCTCCTCTATAGTATGGTCTTCTGGTGGTTGTATGACTGGAATAGCTCGGGGACGCCCTCGTCCCCTACCTCAGGTCGGTGCCCTCCCTCGGCCTTTGCCACGGCCTCGAACAACGGGGGTAGCGGCCCCTCCCAGGTTCAGAATATTGGATGCACGTGTCCTCACCGTTTGTGGAAGAATAGAAGAATGAAATTTAGTAAACCATTGACTGCACGATAGAATAAAAATAAGGAGAGGTTTTCCTAACACCCCATAGCCTCCCGAAGATAAGTATAGACGTCTCCATACCGATCCACAAGACTCTACTAGGTTTTCCCGTGACTTGTGAGACCTACGTGAACCTAGTGCTCTGATACCATGTTGACACGACCCAAATCCCAATTTGGGCCGTGATGGCGCCCAACTCCGATGTCAGGCAAGCCAACCTTAATTCACTAGTGATGACCTTTTTAATTTATAAACAATTCACCATACTTAAGAGGTTTTTCTTTCAAAAACATAAATTTGAAGTAAATTAATGACTTAGACAACCAGAAGTGAGTAATATAGTAATCTACACTAATAATTACAACCCAACAAAATAGAATATCCACTACACAGGTCTACAAGCATCTAATAGAACGAGTATCCAAAAAAAAGTACAAGTCTGCCCTACTGTCTGAAGAAAAGTAATACATACATAGCAAAAGAAAAGGAGAACTCCAAGGTGCTGCCAGAGAGATACGTCAAGGAAAGCAACTCACCAAGAAGTCCACGCTAAATACACGTAAGGGACGAGCTCTGGATGAATACCCAGATGCACCTGCCTCAGAGCCTGTACAATTAAGTACATAAGCGTAGTATGAGTACATAAACAGATATGTACCCAGTGAGTATCCCGCCTAATCTCGAAGAAGTAGTGACGAGAGGTAGACGTGATACCTACTAGGGTCAACATTTCTAAATAACATGATTTAATAGGAACTAGGCAGGCATAACAATCGTAGAAACCACAAAGATATAAATTATCAAGTATAGTTGTAATTACCTTTGCATGTCAAATCTCACTAGCATATAATGTACTAGATTCCCTTTTAACATGAAACAGTTTACACAGTTACAACAAATTCCCAGTAAATCATATAGCACATAATAGGCCGGAAGCGTACGGCCGAAGCGTCGCGAAAATAAATGTGCACTGCCGAGGGTCGAACGACTCGAAACATATATGCATCTATTACCCCGCTCGTGAATCAAACATGCGACGCGATTGACATAATTGTAGGGCTATTCCACTCATGAATCATACATGTGACGGCGGGTGCCACATACATACATAAAATTATCAATTCTTAAGGAAATAACAGAGGTTATTCTTTAAGGCAAGAACTTAAGCAATATATCATGGAACACAACTTCCTAATATTCTCATGCCAATTCAAGGATAATAAGCAACTCAAAATACGTTTAGGAATACATGTAAGGCACATATAAGCATGCTCGTGAGTCCTAGAACTACCCAACATAACATAGTAGTAGCTACACACGGACTCTCGTCACTTCATACGTGCGTATCCCCCGCAAATAAGGATATGCAATTATTTATAATCACCTATGGGAAAAATTCCCTCTTAGAAGGTTAGAAAGGAGACTCACCTCGTGTCGAATCTACTCCCGGACCAAGAAAGCGCCCGAAACTCCGAACTCTACACCCGAGGACTCGAAACTAGTCAAATGTTATACAAATTCAGCAATTTATGCTTCAGGTATGGAAATCCTCCTACTACTAAGTCAAATTCGCCATTCTTGAAGAAATCCTAAATTCCAACCCGGGCCCGCATGCTCGGATTCCAAATTTTTTCAAAGGAAGCACTCACCCATAGCCGAAAGATCATTAATATACAATTTTTGAATGATTTCATAGCCAATTCACGGGTAATTTTCTAAATTCTCGAAGGCCCTATGTTACTACCCAAATTCCTAAATTTTCACTAATTAAGTAGTTAAATTCCACTAATAATGCATGCATTAACTAACTCTAGGACAAAATCTACTTAGCTTTCAGTGGTTGGGTCGTTGAGCCCTTTTCCCAAGCTCTCAAGGTGTTATAATGGAGGAAGAAATTAAAAAATAATGAAGAATCCCGTATTTAAGAAACACACTGCCTGACAGTGGTTTCGCACCTGCGGCTCGAGGACCGCACCCGCGGTCTCGCACCTGTGGAAATGGATGAGGAAGCCTGGGCCCGCACCTACGGAGGGGAGACCGCACCTGCGGCTCCGATCCTGCGGAACTTTGTCCGCACCTGCGAATTGTACTGTCCGCTGGGGGTCACACCTGCGAGGCTGGGACCGCAGGAGCGGTCCCGCACCTGCGGATCACACCAGAACAGGTGCACCATCAACTATTTCAGCTGGTTTTTGGCCTCGTGTGGTGTCCGGGAGGCACCTGGGCCCACCCGAGCCCCCTTCAAACATACCAACAAGTCCCAAATCATCATACGGACTTGATCAAGCCTTCAGACCACCCAAAACAACGCTAAAAATCAAAATCTCACCTCAAAACCCCTAGAACCAAACTTAGGAACTTTAAGTTTTCTTGACTTCGCTAACAACGCGCCGAACTGACCTATACTACTCGGAATGACACCAAAATTTTCAAGCAAGCCATAAATGACATAACAGAACTATTCTCAGTCTGGAATTCCGTTTGGATCTCGATATCAGAAAAACACGTCCTAAACCACAATAGGTACTTAAGGAACTCTTATTTCAATATTGGGCGCTGAAACGCTTCCGGGTCATCAGAAACCTATTCCGAACATACACCCAGGTCCGGAATCATCATATAAAGCTACCAGAATCGTCGAAACTCGATTCCGAGGCCGTTTACCCAAAATGTTGACCGAAGTCAAACTTGGCCTTAAAGGCCAACCTGAAGGAACCAAGTGTTCCAATATTTCTCTAAACACTTCTGAATCCCGGACCACCCGCCTCTGCTAGTCATAAATCACAATAAGACGCTATGGGAAGTTTCATTTAGGGGAACGAGGTCCGATAACGCAAAACGACTAGTCGGGTCGTTACATTAAAACTTCTTCTTGTTTATTACGGATTTATGGGTTCTTGACCTATTCTCTCATCTCTATTACTTTCTGAAAACCCTAGTCCATTATTGTCGATCCATATCAGATATGTATAGATCTGGGGTGATTCGAGCAGTTTTACGTGTTTTCCTTAAAAAATCTCCTGTTTAATTAACTATTCTGACTTTTTGTCGCTCTTCCTAAGCTAGGGTTCATCCCAAACTATTTTTAAAGATTTTTCTGATTTCTCAATGTTTAGGTATTTGTTTCTTCATCGTTTTGACTGATTTTCATACGGGTGTTCAAACCTTAGTCGATTCTGTGATGTTTTGGTTTTCTTCAACTTCTGTTTCGATATTTTTGATACCAGTTGTATTATTTTACTCAATCTTTTGAACTTAAACATTTTTCCTTGTTAAATCCAGTATTTTTATGGTTTTCCTAATTAATCTCTGTTAGGGTTCAAACCTGCTTTCTGGCTAAGTTCTATATTTTTTGAGGTCTTACTTAGTTTAATTTCTATTTATGAAATTTGGGTGATTCTTTTGGTAAAACCAGTATTCTTTGAAGATCCTTACTGATTATTCCATATTCTTTTACCCTGTTAAGTTTGTGCACATATCCTGTTGGTTTCCTTATTTGTAATTTTAATTGGTCACACTTGCCTTAATTACTCGTCCGCATGATTTTATGATTTTTACTAATCCTTTATTTGGTCTGATTTGGATTCTTGCCTTAATTAAACTCTCTTGTTGTTACCATTGATCAATTACTCCTAGTTAAGGGTTCTATTCCGGACTCCCTTATGTTAATTGATTCTGTGACCCTGTGATTTCCTTTAATTGACTGATTTCTGATTCTTCTACCTTATTTGTTCTACTCCTAAAATTCTATATATACTCTCTTATTCTGCCTGTCAAAGACACGAACAATTTAGTTCATAATACACACACCACGCTAAAACTCTCTCTTCCTTCTCTGCTACTTGTGCTAACTGTTGGTCTAGCCGGCTGAAAGCCAAGGCTAGATAGTGGAACTCTACTTGCTTTACATTCTGCACTTTTCTTCCTTAACTGGTATGTCCTTAGTTCAGTTCTAAAACTCACTCTATGTGTTCCATGTATGTTAATCCATGTCTCCTTCTACACTAACTTAGTGGCTTATGTATTCAATTTTCTTCCTGTTTACTGCTTTATTCGACATGTTTAAATTCTGTCCTCTCTTGTTCAAATATGTAATCAGCATGTCTAGGTCTTACTTGTTTTTCTTGATACTTGGCTAGCATGTTTATCTAGTCCCTGTTCACTCCTCTTAAATAGTATGCTCATGACTCCTAATGTATTTGATTGATCCTAATTGGTATGACTAATGCACCCCTGTCTTCAACATGACTATTTCCATCCTCCGTCTCTATGTCTTAATTTCCTATTACCATAACTGACTTGTTAATTCTCTGAATCAGTAAACTCCTAGTTGTTCTGTGCATTTTTTGTCCCATATGCTTGCCCCTTGTACCCTGTTCATCCTGTTCATGTGTTTCTAATGTGAGCTCTCTATGTTCCCAACCTCCTGAACCCTGTTTGTAAAGTTGTTTGTTAAATGGTTATGAATCTGGCATTCTATGATTGTGTGGTTGCTTGTTGAATCTTTGTTCTCCTCAGAATTGATTTCAAAACAGGTTTTCCACCCTTAGTATTTTCTTAAAACTGTTTCTATTCCTGAAAACCTTTTCATTCCTAAAAGTTTTATCTCTATACTGTTTTACTAAGCTCTTTCAAACTATGTCAAGCACTCTCACTTCTACTCTTAGATTATTAAGTTCTGCCCCTCCAGTGTGTGTACTGCCTAGGAATCCATGAGACTCCTCCGAACTCTGGCACACTGGGGCTGGCCCTCCCACACTGCACATAACCAATTATCTATTTAAGAAAGGGTCTTGGTGTGAGCATTGCCCGGGATCCTTGAGGTCCTTAGGGAACTTAGACACACTAGGACACTTTGTGGGCTATGAGACTCTTGGTATCTGAGATTGTTTTGAAGGACTGGCGTTCCCAGGTTTACTTAGGGCCTAATTCAGGCTCTCTATAGTATAATTTATATTTATTATGTAATTCATTCACTTCTAGTCTGTAATAATAGCTTTGTAAACAGATATTAGGGAAATTAGTAAAGGGGAAGGATTCATATATGTATTTTTGTAGGGAGACCGGGTAGAAATCATGCTTTAGGTTTATATTGTGTTTGCTTGCATTAGAAATTCTTCCTTTAGGTCTATGTTGTGTTCACTTGCATTAGAAATCATGCTTTAGGCTCATATTATGTTGTTCGTATTAGCAATCTGCTTTAGGTTTATATCATGTTTACCATGCTTTTAGATTACTTGGCATAGTAGGCAACATTATAGGCTCATTACCTTATTTATCACGAAATTCTGTTGCTGCATAAGTCATAATCACCTAGAAATCCTTTCGTTAAGCTACTACTGTAATTCTACCTAATAAAATGACCATTCTCTATGTGCATTAGAAATCCTGCTTTAGGACCGTATTTGCATTTGCTTTAAATCATGCTTATGTCGCCTAAATAAAATAACTGTCTTGTCTATAAAGGTGTTTAAAAAAAACCCCAACACATAGACAACATGTGATAGTATAAATATGCATGAAATCAACTTTTGTAACATTCAACACTTAGACCAGCATGCCTATAGGATTTAATATAGCTCAAACTGTCTTAACTAATTCCCAGAATTCTGATTGCATGTTTATAGGGTATTACAGATCCACGCCTAGGCAAGCCTTAGGTAATTAAGGTCTTATAAAACTGTAAAATTGTGCTCTGTTTATTTGTGAAACTTCACAGGTTCAACAAGTTCTAAAATCAGTAGGCAAACTGATTAGGTTTATGTCACTTTGTTTTAAAACAATGCTGCATATTCTCTGCTTGTTATGCTCACCTAGATATCCTGTTCTAGGACCTTATGAAAATCCTCTCAAATCTGTGTTTGAGACGTGCTAATTATCTGCTTATGTGTGGAGGTAAACATGAGCCCCCTTTTATTGTTTTCATACTTGACAGTCCTATACGTTCTTTGTTGTTGCTTAGATTTTCCCTTTTAAACACCTTAGGAGAGTCTAGAACTGCCTAAAATTAGAGGTCCTAAACACCTCCGGGACCACAAGGAAGGGACGAGTAATGCACGCTTAGAGTCCATCTAATTTAAAATCGCTTATACAACTGCTAAGGGGAGGGTAATTGGGTAGTAAAAGGATATGATGACCTGTGCGCTAATGTCATGTGTAACCCCTCTAGTTGAGGAAGGATTACCGGGCATTGTACGGATGTGATCCTATAGGCTAATAACTTAGGACTCCCATATCTTATTTACATATGTGTCCTTTCATCTTACTTACATATGTGTGCTTAGACTGCTTATCTGTTAAGTGACTAATTACTAAGTAAGTTTGGTCGAGACCCACCATTGTGGACCTCGAGAGGTGCCTAACACCTTCTCCTCAAGGTAATTTCTAGCCCTTACCCAATCTCTGGTAACGTAGACTGGTTTCATGATTTACTTGCATTAGGTTCCCTAACGCACCATAAATCTGTTAGGTGGTGACTCTTCACTTTCCATACCCCTCTCCCAAAAGGAAGGGAGTTGTCCCAAATGAATGTCGAAACCCGATTCCACGAGGAAAAGAGGAGGTGCGACAGACATCCAGCCCCAAAACATCAGGAATACCATAGCTTCCATACCCAATCTCAACTACGCTACTCGAATGGTTGATACATCACTCACATCCCATCATCTTACGAAAGCACCCCATGTAAATTTCCCAGCCGCGTTACGAAATCTGAACCTCAGAAGCCTCAAAACCCTGTAATCACCATACCACCAGCCGAGCATCTGCAGCCTACAACACAAGGTTCCTTCCTAAAATGTACGATCTTCACATTTGATATCAATAATGCTAACATTCTATTAACTTCTGATACCCATCCAGGAGTGTCACACCTCCTTTTTCACTACCCTGAATTAATGGAGGGGTAATAAGGGAGTTTTTCAATTAAAGTGACATTATTCGGTTTTGGGATTTATTTTAGTTTTCAGAGTCGCCACCCGGATTTTTGACGATGCTCCGGGACACCGTTTTATTTTAAAATCCCAAACCGAGGAAATTTTGACTCTGGTTTAATTTGTCTGCGACCAGAAATCTGAGTAAGGAATTCTGTTAACCCGGGAGAAGGTGTTAGGCATTCCCGAGTTCCGTTGTTCTAGCACGGTCGCTTAAGTATTAATATTTGGCCTAAATTATCTGATTGTTTACGTGTTTTAGCCTATTGTGCATTTAGCCTTTTTAACCTTTTAGCCGCTTTTGATGTTTATGGATTTATCTTGGACAAGTTACGATGACACACACTTGTTGTTTTTTAGCACATGGCAAACACGTCACATGAAATGCACCCGTGGTTGCTATATGCGTTTTATCATTATTTTGGAGTTGAGGGTTGGGGGCATGAGTTGCCACTCCCGAGTGTAGATAATGTTAATTTTTTGAATGACACTTGATTTTACCCAATTTTCAAACTAAAGGATGTCACTCTACCTAGAGGATTCCCTAAAATGATGTTCTCTAGCCTAAAGGATACATGATTCGGGCTATGGCCATATTTTAGCCCCTTAAATGTTTAACCCTTTTGGCCAATCCTATTTATGGCTAATTGTTAAATAAGGGAAGATATGTAATTCAATCATACCAATCAAGGAAAGGTTTGCAAAATATAATAAAAAAAATAGAACTACTGATTTACCAATCGCAAATTTAAGGAATCAAATAAGCTCATTTAGCCACATTAAGGACATTTTGACTAATGTTTTTGTTCAATTTCATACCTGCTATTTAGTTCATCACTCATATATATTGAGATTTCATATGTCTACTGTTACAGGTTCTTTTAAAGGAACATCCTCTGAATTCGATGGAAATAGCAGATCTGTTTTTATACCGTTCGAAATTCTTCAAAAACAGTCTTTTAAGGTTAATTATATGAATTTAGAAGAGCAGGTTCTCTCTTTGATTTTCAGAAAGTTTGACAAGAAGGTGAGTTAAAAAAAAATCTGCTAAGTCCAATTATTTTGAAATAACTGTTTTTAAAATCAGATAAAAAAGAAATGTTTTATGAAAGGTTCCACCGGGTTGATTCGAACACTAAGACGTTTTTGATTAAACACCTATTTCGGGTTTTTGAAGTATTTTTCGAAAACAGATTCGAATTTCAGGAAAAATCACATCACAATTCAGTTTGAACACTATAAGTAAAGGGCTAAAAAGAAATGAATATACAGTCCAGTTTAGATTACATTACAATGATGCTGAAAAATAGGTACAAAGGAATTACAACTTGACTATTGTTATACATTTTCCAGAATCAAAGAAAACTAACATAAATATTCCAACCAATTTTACTGACTTGAACTCCCTTAAGGCCTTACATTTAAGCCTTCCGTTGTAATATGTAGAACACCCCAATTAGTTGAGTGTGTTATTCATCCACTAGAATAAACAAGACTATGACAAGAAGTCAAGTTTAGGTCGGATGATACTTATGCTAAACTATACTAAAAAAAATCATTCATGCATCTTTAATGTAGACTATCAGTCCAAAATTACTATTTGGACAGTAGTAACAATAGATCTTCAAACATTTATAGGATGAGTCATACCATGAA
>ML332781.1:0-11195 GCA_005239505.1 Nicotiana paniculata
TGTGTGTGTGTGTGTGTGTGTGTGTATATATATGTGTGTGTGTATATATATATATTCATTGGATCGAAACTAATTGTTTTGTTACCAAAAAATATATAAAATATATGTATTCTATGTATATAATATATACATATATATAGCCGTTGTAAAAATTAATAGACGATAATATATATATTTTCATATATATATATATATATACATATTGTAGGCATGCAAATTTTATTGAATTTATATTCAATAAGATAATTTGGATAATATCTTAAATATATTAGTCCAAATAAATATCATGGGCTAATATAATTGAATTAATTATTTAAGTTCAACATATATGGATTAAATAAATAAGTCTTAATCCATTGGGCTAGTCCATTTAATTGGGCTAAAGTGATGAGCCCACTTCATTAGGCCCAATATGTCATTTTTCTAGAGGCCCAGTTTGACGCCACGTGTCAAATGACGTGGCATGCCAAGTCACGCGAAAGAGCCAATAGAATCATGTTATGTGTCAAAATGACAAAGCACGGCAAGTCACATTAAAGGCCAATGAAATCGCGCCACGTGTGCAAGTGATATGTTCTGGCCAATCAAATGCGGTCATGTCACACTTCAATTTGATTGATCAGAAAGAGTTTGTTATTATCATAACTCTTCCCTCCAACAACTATAAATAGGGGTCTTCATAACTCAGAAAAGGGACCAGAAGTTATAACAAGAAGCAAGAGGGAGCTCGTGGATCAAACGCTGCGGATTTCTCTAAAAGGTACAAGCATTCAAGTGTTCTAAGGATTAAAAGATTAAGAGGAAGATTCAAGAACAAGCTGCAAGCCCTTGGATTAAAAATACGTCAAGATCAAAGATCAGGCCTCAAGCACTTCGATTAAAATAAAATAAAATTCAAGATTAAGCTCAAAAGCTCTTTTATTTACTGTTGAAAGAAGAATCAGAGGATTCTAAGAGATTGTAACACTCAAATATTTGAAATAAAATACTACGATTGTTGAAATATTTTTCGGTCCTGATTATATTTTCTCAACACAATTTATTGTCTACAAATTTTGGCACGCCCAGTGGGACAATCTCTACCTCTCATCTCAACTTTTCAATCACCAAAGCTCAAGAACAACGAAATGGCTTCCAAAAAATCAACTCCAGTTCAACTTCTGCCAAGGCTGCAAATTCCAGGTTATATGCTGATGTGGAAAACATACTCGAAGTTACCTTTGGAAGCTTTGGACCAGTTACGAGGAGCAAAGCAAGCTCGTTAGGACAACAAGCACCCCAAGTGTCGTCTGCATCTACCCCTGTTTTCGGATCTTCATCCTCAAAAGGATCATGATTTTCCACAAATGCACCCGAAGGAGGAAGCGAAGTTGCTGAAAAGATCAAGAAAACTCTTGCTCTACTTGACCTCTCCGGATCCAAGCACTCTACTGTGAAGGAAGATGATTACTCTTCAAGTGATGGATCCTCCCTACTTACACCACATAGCGTGAGCCAATCAAGAATCAATATGTGTGAAAATCCATGCTACTCTCCATCGTCCATGACAATCATGCAAGCCATGGTGATAAATACTTCATCTGTGGAGGAGCAGTTGGTAAACTTGACGAAAGCAATCGATGGCTTGACCAAGTGCATGCAAAATCAAGATGCTAGATCGACAAGCTAACATATAGGGTGGGAATATTGATGGAAGAAGAATCCCCCCATGCACCTGGCAAACTCCCAGAAGTTCAAGAGATTGACACTCCCCCACGACAAGTTGCATCCACTAAGGAAATTTCGGTCTCTTCAGAAGGGATGATTCCAATCAATCAACTAAAGGAGTTTATTGAAGGGACTATAAAAAACAAATATGAAGTAACTTCCAAGTCCTCCTTTACCTATGCAAAGCCGTACACTTCAAGGATCGATATGTTGAAGATGCCTGCTGGCTATCAACCTCCGAAATTTCAACAGTTTGATGGAAAAGGCAATCCAAAGCAATATGTGGCGCACTTCGTTGATACATGCAACAATGCTGGGACTTATGGAGACTACCTTGTCAAGCAGTTTGTTCGCTCATTAAAAGGAAATGCTTTTGATTAGTACACGGACCTCGAGGCTGGATCTATTGGTAGCTGGGATCAACTAGAGCAAGAATTCCTCAATCGATTTTATAGCACGAGACATACTGTGAGTATGATAGAACTCACAAGTACTCGTCAACGGAAGAGTGAACCAGTTATCGACTTTATCAATCGTTGTAGGAATGCAAGTCTTAACTGTAAAGACAGGCTTAGTGAAGCTTATGGCATACAGATGTGCATCCAAGGTATGTATTGGGTGTTGCGCTACATCTTTCAAGGTATCAAGCCTGGAACATTTGAAGAACTTGCAACTTGTTCCCATGACATGGAATTAAGCATGCCCTCTGCTGGAAATGAAAGGCTGCCCATCTATGAACCTCGCAAAGGTAACGACAAGCAAGAAGTCAGAAAATGGAGCAAGTTTGTATCGAGATCTGAAAATAAAGAAGCTATGAATGTCAACACATCACCTGTGAAGTTCACGACGAAGGTGAGCAAGAAGCAGAGTATGAAATCCACTTCGTTTCAAGATAAGCCAAGTGGAAAGTTGACTCTAAAAGAAATGCAAGAGAAAGAGTACCCATTTCTAGATTCTGATGTGCCGGCTACTTTTGAAGAACTCCTCAAGTTAAATCTCGTTGAGCTTCCGGAGATGAAGCGACCAAATGAAGCTGAGAAAATCAATGACCCAAATTACTGCAAATATCATCAACTTGTGAGCCACCCTCTGGAGAAGTGCTTTGTCTTCAAGGACAAAGTTATGGACTTGGCTCGTGAAAAGAAGATTGTGCTTGAAGATGAGAAAGCAAGCGCAAACCAAGTCTCTATCATATTTGGATCATTCAATCCAGACGGATTATTTAGTTCCAAAGAAAGTAAAGATGAAGAATTACTGGAGAACTACAAGGTTGAATACGGTCAACCTGAGGATGATGAAGGTTGGACGGTGGTGACTCGTCGTAGGCACCACAAAAGGGGACCACGAAAAGGATCAATGGAACAACCAACGAGGAAGATAATGGTGAGAAGACCTAGGAGATGGAACCCAGTTAAGCACGTAAAGAAAGTGAAAGTGGATTTGCACCACCCTCGAAAGCCACAACATCCAGTGACCTTAGAGGACTTTTTACCAAGTTAGTTCTGCACGAAAATTTCCCATGGGGGTGTTGATGCCTCTTGTTTCCATAATGACAAAGAGAAAGAAAGGAGTGATGACCGTCGGCACTATCTTCGGAAAAGCTCATCGACTCCACTACTCAAGAAGTTAATGCTTGTGAGGCAAAAGTCACAGTCACAAGTGACGATCTTCTGCTAGGTGACACTCCTCATAACCGCCCATTGTACCTGGTTGGCTATATGTGTGATGAAAAGGTAAATCGAATTTTCATTTATGGAGGATCCTCAGTGAACATTTTTCCAATTCACACTGTGAAACAACTTGGTATTCCCATGAACGAACTCTCATAAAGTCGTGTGATGATCCAAGGATTCAACCAAGAGGGGAAAAGAGACATAGGCGCAATCAGGCTGGGAATCACGATTTAAGATATGCAATCAAGTGCATGGCTGCATATGATAGATGCGAAGACTTCATACAATGTCTTTCTTGGAAGGCCTTGGATACATGAGAACAAAGTAGTTCCGTCTACCTACCATAATTGTTTAAAATACTATGAGGGTGAAGTCGAGAAGACGATAATTGCCGATAATGCGCCATTCACAGAGGCAGAGTCACACTTCACTGATGCAAAGTTCCACTTGAAAAACCACATTGTGAAGGAGCTAAAAGTTTATGATGACATAAAAAGCAAGAATGACGAGCCCATAGCTAAAAAAGCTGAGGTAACTATCGGCAAAGCCAACGTTGTTACTGAGGAGGTACAACCCAACGTGAATAAATCTCATAGAGGGGATATTGAATCTTATGGAAAGAAATTAAGTCCTAAGCTCCAATATGTCCCTAAAAGGAAAAAAGACGAGAGCGAGTCATCTAATCTCCAAACAACCACACTAAAGGAGTTAACTCTTCCGGTGAAGCGAATTGAGGCAGTAAAGTTGTCCTCGAAGCCGCTTGCAGGGTTTGCAGCTCAAAATCGTTTGCAGAATGAGGCACTCCCTACAAACCGAACAGATGAAGTCTTTGATCCTAACGCTTACAAGCTATTTGCGAAAGCTGGATACAATCCCTATGAGCCATCAAAGTTAGGGAAGCTCCCATCAGAAGCTGCAATGAGGCAACCACGCAAAGGTTTGGGATACAAGAAACCGTCACCAGTGCGCATATCCATCAGAAGGGCGAGTAGCAATCACATCACTGTAGAAAATGAACTGACGCTTCTAACAGGCCTTTTGTTTTTGATAGACTTGGAAAATCAACTGTGAGGACTTCCGTATTTGAGATATTGGGTCCATTAAATAAGGTGAATAAGTTCCAGAGAAATTATCAAAATACAAGAACACCCGCTTTGCCCAAAATTCAGAGGGTCTCTAAAGATTTCCAAAGTTTGGTTCCTTCTAGAATGAGGTGACAAACAGAAGTCATGGTTTCGTGTGATGAAGTATTGAAGGTGAAGCCATACACTGTGGTATACACTAAAGAATGTGATGAAGACGAAGAAAGTGTGGGTTCTTCGTATCATGTTACTGCACAAAGCGAGCCTGCTGTTTTATCTCTAATGGAGGTTGATGAGAAATTGGATGATGTTTCATCGTGTTATCACATATCCTTCAATGATGGGGACCCTCAAGAAAATGAAGATGTGAAAGATGCTCCCCCGGAACTTGAAGAAGGGGTGAAAACAACTGTTGATACTTTAAAAGAAGTTAACCTTGGCACGGATAAAGAAGCAAGACCCACCTACCTAAGTGCTTTACTAGAAGTTGATGAAGAAAGTACTTATATTGAGTTACTCAAGGAGTTTAGGGATGTCTTTTCTTGGAGTTACAAAGAAATGCCTGGCTTGGACCCTAAAGTGGCAGTCCATCACCTTGCGGTCAAGAATGGCGCTCGTCCTGTTAAGCAAGCTCAAAGGCGCTTTAGGTCGGACTTGGTTCCCCTGATTGAAATCGAAGTTAACAAACTCATTGAAGCGGAATTTATTCGGGAGGTTAAATACCCAACATGGGTTTTAAGTATTGTCCTTGTAAGGAAGAAGAATGGCCAGATTCGAGTATGTGTTGACTTCAGGGATCTCAACAATGAATGTCCCAAATATGAATTCCCGCTTCCTATTCCAGAGCTGATGATCGATGCTACTACTGGTTACGAAGCAATTTTTTTCATGGACGGTTCGTCGGGCTATAACCAAATCCGCATGGCACCAAAAGATGAAGAGCTTACTGCATTCTGCACCCCCAAGGGTATTTATTGCTACTAGGTGATGCCTTTTGGCTTGAAGAATGCTAGTGCTACGTACCAAAGGGATATGCAAAATCTTTTCAACCATCTTCTCCGCAAGAATGTCAAATTTTATGTTGATGACTTGGTGGTAAAATCAAGAAAGAAGGGCGGCCATTTGAAAGACTTGAGAATGGTATTTGAGTTGCTCCGGAGGTACCAATTTAGGATGAACCCGTTGAAATGTGCCTTTGGAGTTACTTCTGGAAAGTTTCTTGGTTTCATTGTCCGACATCGAGGGATCGAAATTGATCAAGCCAAAGTGGATGCTATTTTGAAAATGCCTGAGCCTCGGGATATTCATGAATTGAAAAATCTGTAGGGAAAGCTAGCATACCTTAGGAGATTCATCTCAAACCTAGCTGGAAGGTGCCAACCATTTAGTCGCCTCATGAAGAAAGGCATTCCTTTCAAGTGGGACCAAGCTTCTAGCAACGCTTTCCAAAGTATCAAAGCCTACTTAATGAAGCCTTTAGCAGCTCCTATACCTGGAAAGCCATTGATACTACACAATGAGGCGCAAGAAAGGTCTGTTGGTGCATTGTTGGCCCAAGAAAATAGTGAGGGGAAAGAAACTCCCTTTACTACTTGAGCACGATGATGACACCAAATGAGATGAATTATTCGCCAATTAAAAAGTTGTGTTTGGCGCTAGTCTTCTCAATTCTAAAGTTGAAGCACTACTTTCAAGCTCATGTTGTCCATCTTATTTCCAGAGAAAATCCCATCAAGTTCGTGATGTCAAAACCTGTTCTTAGTGATAGACTAGCGAGATGGCATCTCCAATTTCAACAATTCTAGATATTGTACATCCCTCAAAAGGCTGTAAAAGGACAAGCATTGCCAGAATTCTTGGCAGATCATCTGATACATGATGAATTGGAGCTAACTGACGAACTACCTGATGAGGATGCAATGGTCATTGAAGTTCAACCTCCATGGAAGATGTACTTTGATGGTGCTGCGCATCGCGGGGGAGCTGGTGCTGGCGTAGTATTTGTCACTTCCCAAGGTGAAGTCTTGACCTACTCCTTCACCTTGACACAACTCTGTTCCAACAATGTTGCTGAGTATCAAGCATTAATACTTGGGCTTGAAATGGCCGTTGTTATGAAATAATTGCAGTTGCAAGTCTTTGGTGACTCCCAGTTAGTGGTCAATCAGCTTTTGGGTAGTTACGAGGTTAAGAAGCCTGAACTACGCCCATATCATCATTACACTAAAAAGTTAATGAGGTGGCTCGATGATGTGACTATTCAGCGTGTGCCAAGGAAAGAAAATAAGAAGGTTGATGTTTTAGCTGCCTTAGCTTAATCGTTGACCCTGCCTGATCAAGAGCAAGTTACTGTCTGCCAAAAATGGGTAGTAACGCCACTAAATGAGGTTGAAGCTGAAGAAAATAAACTCAAGCATCTTGTCGCTGTTTCTGAAGTTGAGAAAGAAGAATGGCGACTAACCATTATCGACTACTTGTGCTATGGGATACTTCCAGAAAATCCGAGGAGAAGGACTGAAATCCGTCATCGTGCACCTTACTTCCTTTACTACAAAGACACTCTATACAGAAGGTCACTCGAGGGAGTACTCTTGCGATGCTTAGGGAAAGAAGAAGCACTCCAAGCTTTGCAAGAGGCACATTCTGGGGTATGTGGGTCGCACCAGTCTAGACCAAAGCTCCATTTCTATATAAAAAGGATGGGGTATTATTGGCCAATGATGGTAAAACATTTCTTGGACTACACTCGAAGATGCAAGGCTTGTAAATTCCATGCGAATTTTATTCATCAACCTCCTGAAGTGTTGCACCCAACTGTTGCATCCTGGTCATTTGACGCTTGGGGATTAGATGTTGTTGGACCACTGCCAAAGTCCTCTGGTGGGCACCTATACATCTTGGCTACAACTGACTACTTCTCAAAATGGACCGAAGCTATTGCTCTTAAGGAGGTAAAGAAAGAAAATGTTGCAAGTTTCATCCGAGTAAACATAATCTATCGCTTTGGCATTCCTCGTTACATAATAACAGATAATGGAAAGCCATTCGATAATAGGTTGATGAACAAGATTTGTGATCTCTTTGGCTTCAAGCAACGTAACTCTTCAATGTACAATGTTGCCGCAAATGGTCTAGCTGAGGCANTGCACGCCAACACAAGCGACTCTTCATTCACCCGTTTATGGAGTCGAAGTCGTCTTGCCACTTGAGCGTCAAATACCTTCATTACGACTAACTATTCAAGAAGGAATCACTGATGAAGAAAACGATCGACTTCGATTAGCAGAGTTGGAGGCTCTTGATGAGAAGAGGTTGGAAGCTCAACAGAGCCTTGAATCTTATCAAGCTAGATTGTCTCGCGCCTTCAATAATAGAGTTCGCCCAAGATCCTTTCAGGTATGGGATCAAGACCTTGCCATAAGAAGACCCATTATTACTTCCCATAAATCTGTAGGGAAGTTCACTTCAAAATGGGATGGGCCATATGTCGTGCAAGAAGCTTATTCAAGTGGGGCTTACAAGCTGGTTGATGCAGATGGCATGAGAATCGACCCTATAAATGGAAAGTTTTTGAAGAAGTATTATCCTTGAAGTTCCTACGTTCCTTAACGCATGAGCATAAACTGCATGTTACTCCTGGCCTGCATGAGTCTAAACTGTGTACGGCACATCCAAAAAAAATAAAAGGGTCCACTAGGTTGGAAACCTCGAAAGAGGCGGCCTAGGCAAAAGTTAGGACATAAAAAATAAAAAATAAAAAAATTCTACCCATTCTGAACTACGGTATGACTTGATCCTCTTCACCGAGGTACGTAGGCAGCTTAGAGTTTCATTCAGAGTTCAGTCGCATAAATTCAAAAGATACATAATCCCCCAATCGCTGTCCGAATGAAGTACGATGGAGTGTAACTCATTCAATCAGTATTTGAAAATCGAGCTGGGACACCATGCTTCTGTTAAACTTTGGATCCCATTTGATTTAAAGGGGGCAAGCCGCTATGCTAAATTGATGTCTACAATGAAATGATTAATATCTTTTAAGGGCGATGCCAAGCATTTGCATTGAAGTTTGGGAGTCTGTTATGCCTTCACGTTTGCCACACCTTCAAGTTATTATGGTCTACCTTCATGATATTTAAAATTCAGAGAGAACTAGACCCAAGATATTTGGTGAGAATGAAGCTATTGAATTTCAATTTTTGACAATTAAAAAGGTCTTAAGATCTCAAGGCTCCCACACCAAGATACAAAGATTTTGATGAAGTCGCGCTAATTTGAAATTGTCGGCATATCAGGAACCAAAGTTGACTTTTAAATATTATCAGAAACTATCCTTACTACATTAATTTTTTCATTTTGGATATATTATAGATTTGGAATTTAAGTTTCCAATGTATCAAACGGTTCATGATTTCAACATTCCTACATCAAGATACAAATATTTTGGTGAAGCTGTGCAAATCTAAAATCGTCGACGTGGCAGAATTTCATGTTAGCTTCAAAATAATATCTGGGACAATTCTCAACATGTTCTATTCCGAATTTCGAATATACCTTGGATTTTGAAGTTTAGTTTCCATGAAATTAAATGGTTCGTGATTTCGACATTCCTACATCAAGATACAAATATTTTGGTGAAGCTGTACAAATCTGAAATCGTCGACGTGACAGAATTTGAAGTTAGCTTCAAAATAATATCTGGGACGATTCTCAGAGTGTTCGATTCCAAATTTCGGATATGTCTTAGATTTTGAAATCTAGTTTCCATGAAATTAAACGGTTCATGATTTCGACATTCCTACATCAAGATACACATATTTTGGTGAAGCCGTGAAAATCTTAAATCGTCGACGTGACAAAATTTAAAGCTAGATTCAAAATAATATCTGGGATGATTCTCAAAGTGTTTAAAACAAAATAAATCTTTGGCCCAGACAGTGTAATGGTCTATGCCTCAGATAAAATAAATATTCAAGCAAGATGAAGTCATTAGCTTAGACGGTGTAATGGTCTTCGCGTCAAATGAAATGAAGTCTTTAGCTCAGATGGATTAATGGTCTTCGCTTAAGACAAAATAAATCTTTGGCCCAGACAGAGTAATGGTCTATGCCTCCGATAAAATGAAGATTCAAATTAGATGAAGTCATTATCTGAAATGGTGTATTGGCCTTCGCGTCAAATAAAATGAAGTCTTTAGCTCAGACGGTGTAATGGTCTTCGCGTTAAATAAAATGAAGTCTTTAGCTCAGACGGTGTAATGGTCTTCGCTTAAGACAAAATAAATCTTTGTCCCAGACAGTGTAATGGTCTATGCCTTAGATAAAATGAAGATTCAAACAAGATGAAGTCATTAGCTTAGACGGTGTAATGGTCTTCGCGTTAAATAAAATGAAGTCTTTAGCTCAGACGGTGTAATGGTCTTCTCTTAAGAAAAAATAAATCTTTGGCCTAGATGATGTAATGGTCTATGCCTTGGATAAAATGAAGATTCAAACAAGATGAAGTCACTAGCTTGGACGGTGCAATGGTTTTCGCTTCAAATAAAAATGAAGTCTTTAGCTCAGACGGTATAATGGTTTTCGCTTCAGACAAAATAAATCTTTGACTTGGACGGTGTAATAGTCTTTGCCAGAGATAAAGAAAGTCAACTTTTCAAATAAAACGAAGTCCTTAGCTCTTCGTTGTGAACTATTAAAGATCCTGACCACAAGCTTTTTAAAGTCTTCATCATGCATGGATTATCTCGTTAAACAAGAACACGTCCTCCTCGTTTGACCTACAAAAAAAATAACAAAGGAAGAAAAGCACCAAAAAAAATTACTTTCACGTTAATACTTTCGAGTCCAATAAAATTGACTCAAATAGCTTGCGAATTTTGCGACGTGATGATCACTGAACCTACGAGCATGAGTTTATATATCTATCAAAATAGGGTGTTAAATGTTATTTTGGCGATGTGGGATCAATTGTTTAGGTGGCTTCATATTTTTTTTCACTACTAAAATCCAGTAAAAAGCGACCAAACTTTTGCGACCAAAACTGGTCTGTCAGGAAAAGCGACCACAGTTGGTCCCTAAATTGAAGAAAATTATTAAAAAATAATTATAAATATAGCGACCAAGGTTGGTCGCTATTTGGTCACTAATTAGGTCAAAATATTGACCGGACTGGTCAGACCTTCTTGGTCAAAGAAATATTGAATTTAGCGACCAACTTTGATCGCTAAAGTGGGACCCCTTATAAAATTTTAATAATTATATTATTATTTTAAAAAAATTATAAAATATTAATAATAAAATTTAAAATTAGCGACCAAAGTTGGTCGCTCTTGAAAGCTGAAGAAAATAGAGACCATATTTGATCGCTAATCTGGAACCCAGATATATAAATTTAATAATTATATTATTATTTAAATAAAATTATAAAATATAAATAAATATAATTTAAAAGTAGCGACCAAAGATGGTCGATTGTAAAAGGGGAAGCAGATAGAGACCAACTTTGGTCGCTAATCTGGGACCCAGTTCTAACGTTTGACTATTATATTATTATTTTAAATATTATATAAAATATAAAATAAATCCAATTCAAGTTTAGCGACCAACTGTGTCGCTAATTTTAATTTCTGGATAATTAGTGACCAAAGTTGGTCCCTTTCAGGTAAACATTGTTCAAAATTAAAAATCACTTTTATATTTACTATCTAAATAATATAAATGTAATCCGTTAACAC